>JAVHJQ010004983.1:0-12641 GCA_031306095.1 Pyricularia sp. CD86 | reverse complement strand
CTATTCGTGGCCAACCTAAAAAGGACGCGCACACGGGAGCTTACAGTCATACAGTGGCGATGGGTTTGGGAGTCAAGTAGAAGCGAGGACAGCGGAGAAAGAATTGGCACGGTCTTGCGTCAGAAAAAAAAAAAAAAAAAACGGGAAGAAAGAAAAAAAAGACCAAGACTGGGAATGCCAGCGATTTACCGTCAAACGCCGGCGCCGACTTGGTCGGATCAATTTTCCTATTTTGCTTGCGCGACAAATGTTCTGGTTTCGATGACTGACAGAGAAGCAACAAGCGCGAAACAAAAAGTCCATCTATGACTGGCCCATCGACTATCTTGGTTCTGTGCGTGTACCATAAGTATACCATCATAGGTTTAAAGTTGCCCTATATCGCGACAAAACGAACGTTTCCACTTAAATGCACTTGTAAAACTCGTGCTAGTGCATACATACAGTCCATGAAGTAACTTGTTATGCTTGTATAGACACACGCCGCTGTCAGACTATACTCATATCCAATAGTAACACGATTACAAAAAAAAAAAAAAAAGAAATTGCAGACATATACGGAATGGATCATCTGCATCAATGACGTTCCCAACCGTTTGCCACAAGATTGCAGATCACTAACTCGAGAGGATGGATCCCTCAAGGCGGGGTTTGGAACATGTTCCAGACATTCGGAGGCAAAATAGGGGTTCTTTCATGCCCTCTCCTCGCCTGGTTGTGCTTGTAGGAAATTAATTGCAGGCAAGCACGTAAAGGAGAGAGAAAAGAAAGGGAGGGTCATCGTTGTCAACAACAACAGCCACAAGCGAACAACAACATAGCGTTTCCGATGCAATCGTCAACCCGCTGTGTGCGCATATCTCGTAAGCAGCCCAGGCCAGGGATTGGGGTCTGTCTCTCTCTGTCTGTGTCTGATTCCGGCCGTGCCTTGCGTGTTGGTTTTACTGACTAGGAATAATACTCCGAACCTGTTAAGGACCCCTGAGTTACTGAGCATTTCGGTTCGCAACAAATCAAGATCCCACTTAATAATACCATAACATGTCTGACGAGGGGGTTTTGTTTGAGGGTTTAGCAAGGATCAAACAATACTAACAGCAACAACAAGAACAGGAACAACAAAGCATAACCCGTATTGCATAGTACGACGTGATCACTCTGGTAAGTGTTGAAGCAACAGGACATCGGATGGTAATACCCCGTTCAATAACGTCCGAGCTTGGTGTCGGGCTGACGATATGTGGCGTTGCCCTAAGTAAGGCACCCCAGGCACAAGGACGCTCGTACTCTTTTCGCTCTCATCGTTGTGGCTGAAACATGAAGAACCTCGGTGTCTCTTGCTTCATCCTTGCTTCGCCTCGCTCATCATGCCCTTGAACGCCTGTCGACGCGAGATCTTCGGCAGGGGAGGATGGTTCTTGAACTGAACCCATCAAACACACCGCCCACATCTCGTTACCGACTATCAAATTGTTGTGCAATGTACGATAAGATAATGCTTGGCATTGATTTTTCGTCTGGTCGGCTAGACCCAATGCTTCTATTATCCTTTTTGACGGTAACCCTATTGCTCGTATGTTATGATTTGACTGCCAAGAGCAAGGCCGTATAAGAATGACTGATCAACATCTGAAACGGCTGCGCTGGAAGAGTCCAGCTTGAGACTCTTTGCGTGGGGGCCTCTGACGAAACAGACAAGGCGCGCCTTTTCTTTCTTCCTTTTGAGGGACAAAACACGCAACCATCAGATCACCCAGGTATCGAAACGCTACAGACTTGGCAGACTGTCACAGGGTAATCAATAAGACGCGCATATTCTGATGACATGCGATTTTGAAAACATTCCCATGCAGGCAAATCGAAGCCCGCGGGAGCTGGGTCATAGTTTAGCCCGGCCGGGCTTGGCCAACACAACGGATGCGGAACGTGGGCAGGCCGGTACGGGCTTTTTGTTTTCGCGGTAGCTAGTGGCCCCCCCGTTCAATGCGCATGTTTAACCCCCGTTCCATCGAAATATGCTTGCCAAGATACTTGGTCGAAGGTTGTTGTAGTCTAGTCAAGTCGCAAGTGCTTATGCAACATTTCATCAATCAAGACTCCGCGCAGACTGGTGACATTTGTCAATGGTCCTTTAACCTAGCCTAGAGTTGCCCTCGTCGAAGGGGCTGTGGTTGCGACTACGCTTCTCGTCAGTCCAGTTGCAGCCCAGTTTAACAAACCATAGACTCGTCTGGCCATGGCGACTAAAGAAACAAAAATCAAAACCGACTACCCCCCGCGGCGTCATCGATATGTCCACGGAAGTAGAAAAGCCCAGCTGAGAGAAAAAAAAAAGAAAAAAAAAGAGCTTTTCATGCACAAGGGTCAGCATTAACAGGCACAGGCGAAAAATAAGTGGAGGTTAGCGCGAACCGTCGGATCGGCGATATGATGTCGCTAGCAATTATACGATTGAGCTAAGGCGCGGGGAAAATAATACAAAAAGGAAAAGTGTCTTTAGGTACACAATGTCGAGTGATTATGAGAAGAATAAAGAAGAAAATATCAATAACGAATAAAGTCAAGTCTCCGGTGGACCTGAATATGCCTCAAACTTGCTTAAAACGTCACCGCTCGTCAGCCCATCACGGCACGAAACAATAGCAAAAGCAAACCTTTCCAGATGCGTACTGTGGTTCGCAGCGAAACATGCCATTTCAATTTACCATGGTGGTAACCAAAGTGGGAAAGAAATAAAGCAGCATCTTGTAGCCGTCTGAAGGTTCGTCTGCCCAGTGAGGAGAGGAAAGTCCCGACACACGGACCACAGCCTACTCGCTACATACTTTACAGAGTTTGCAGAGTGCTACTATACCGTAGTACTGTACACTACCAATCCCACCTACGGTAGATGCACTAGTACTGGGCTGTACGTCCTGGGAAAGCAACTTCTCAGTTTGGATTGGCACAACTCGGTAGTCCATCTTGGTTCGTGGACCTTGTGCCTGCGCTATTTTCCTTTGTCAGCTGCCGCAAGGCCCACCTCCATCGTGTCATGGCTTCTCCCTGTACCAACCAAGTTTAAAAAATCGAGGTGGAATGCGACTTTAATACATGCGGAAACAAGGTACTGCCGGACAAAAGTAATATTGACAAATTGCTATCCATCGTACGAAGTAGCAATTATTGGTGAACTCAAACTTTGCTTAGTAGATCCGTGGAATATTACTACCCAGAGTAGTGGCAGACCTGGTTAGGCTACGCATGATGGATGTCACCTTTCAAAAGTTCCGCTGTCAACCGCGGTGGACCAAAGCATGAAGGAGATGCATTACCAAAAACTCAAAAGATAAGGTATTGATTGATGGATGGGTCCCATCGCGACCCTCACCTAGACGCAAAGTCACAATCTAACCTCGAAGCGGACTTAACATCCCGTACTAAAAACAAAAGATCGGCTGGCGTGACAGTAAGAATCTGCGAGATCCCCCAATTCTCCTGCCCCAAGCAGAAAAATGCCAATTTGCGCCATCGCCCACAGAAAAACAAGAGAGCATCCCACCCTATATGGAAAACGTCAAGAAATTAGTGGAAAGATTACTGTTCCATCGGCGATGGAGCATTCTGGCCGGCCGGTGAACAAGCAGGGAAAAAAAAATATTACCTTCGCGCCCAGTAATACGAGATTATCGGCTGCGACTTTACAAGGTGGAACTCAGGGACGGGATGGGAAATCTTGGTGCGGTGCGACCAAACCAAAAACAAATTGAGACCGGATTTGGGTGGACATCACAAAACCATTGAGCGAGCGCGTAGTAATTAACGAACACCTCAAAGAAGGTAGATAAAACTGGGACGAAGAATAGTCAAAGAGAGTTTACGAAAAAAAAAAGAAAAAAGAAAAAAAGTGGCCCCGGGTGACCCGCTATTTTGCCAACGTTCAAATCTGCAAGCCATTTTCCGAGAACAAGCACTCGTGCCCAATAATTCAGGTCCCACACTTTGAGCCAGAAAAAAACAGATGGCGTCTCTCGCTTTCTGGCTGGATTTCTGGAAGGAAAACCACGCATTGCGAGCATCCAACATGGAAATTTCCAGCATGCCAATCAACGTGGGTAGGTTGCGATGGTCAATCTCAGGACCTGCACCGATTGGTCCATGGAGTTTGGTCTGTGTGTGTGCTGTTTACGTACTAGGTACGTAGGTACGGTAGGTGTCTTATGCACATGCACGGACCATCTCAACCACCTACGTACATTCGACAGCCTCACTTTCGTGCATCGTTGTGCAAAGGACTTGCTTTGCTGATTGACTGATGTATTGATGATGTAGGGATGGATGGACAGATCTACTTGATGATTGACACATCCGACATACTATTCACAACTCGACCAATCCAAATGAAAAAGTTATGTTGATTGCGCAGGGCTTGAACTTGACCATGTACTCTAAGCAAAACAATGAAAAGTGGCTCCTCAAACTAACCGCCCGAAGATCAATCATTAGGTTTTGATAATCTAAGAAGCAATTGTCATAATTATCTGCAACACGCCCGTCTTTGCCTTTCTTGCTCACTCAGGTACGGACATAGTATAGTGGGAATTATTTGTAGGTAGAATAGAAGTGGCTTAGTTGTTATTGCCTGCTGACGAGGGAACATTGGCCTGCAGCCAAGGATGAGCGTACTGAGACGTACCGCTCACCCTGACCGCTAACAGTAAATCCTTCCCTGCTTGGGGGTTCGGTCCTTGTGTTGCATTGCATAATAAAGTCGGAGCAAAACAGCGGCAAGCTGGGAAGAAAACAATTGGAGAAAATAACATAAAATGAAATAAGGAGATACACAAGCGGCAAAAAAAAAAGAGTCCAGATGCAGGTCTCTCACAAAAAAAGATACCACGCGCCTCGTCAGACGAGAGTTGCATCCGAAGTTGCCACTTCGCATACAGAGAAAAGAAAAGTGCCACTGGGTTTTACGGTACTGCGCCTGCGACTCTGTTGCAAGATGCGCTGCCGCCGAAACTAACATCCGAGATGCTTCCCAGAATTCTGCACCAATCCTTCTCAGCTGTGTTGTAGTAAATAACAATCAAATCCACACCCAACCCCGGCTGCTTACTATGATATGATGATATGCACGGGGCCGAAAAGGAGGGCGGCAATGTCAACCGCCGGCCACCTGACAAGGCCAGCAGCAATCGGTACCAGGGACATTGTGATTGGTCATTACTTTCCTTGTTTGCCCCATCTACTATGAGTACCAAGGCTTCTGGCCACGATCAACCGTTTCTAATCTTGTTACTCTTTGAAGACCTAGCCCTTGTCGTGGACCGGGGGTGCATTGGTCTCGGACTTTTTTTCTTTTTTTCCCACAGGGACACTGGAACCAAGACTGGGGCAATGGAAGGCTACCATGGAAAATGCCACCAAAAATTTGCGTGGTCATCTGCCATGTGTGGAATAGACGGCCGGCCCCATAATTACAGGCGATGGCGAAAAAATTACAGCAGAAAAAGACCAGTCACCAACCAAGGTTGTTTTTTTTGCTGTGATGATTTGCGGCGAGGGCCGTTGCCGCCCGGGATACCCTGTCCGCAACCGCCGAAAGTCCCGGGACCCGATTTCCTAGCTTCTACCTTTCTTTCGTCTCCTGATCATCATTTCTCCCTATTTTGTAGAGTCGCTGTGTTGAGTTTGTTACATGCGCAAATTCAATGCAAAAAGTTTTGTTCAAGACCTCCCCCACCCCGATCTCCGCCAGGCCAACTATCCCGGACAGGAGTCACCAAAATTGAAAGTTTTTAGATTGCGGTAGTTAATTAATATCATGAGTGACATGGAACTTAACACCCAGGGGCCACCTGTAGGAAGTTGTGCAAACTTACTCTTTGAAAGATATAAAAGGTAATCTTATCGAGTCAAGACCTCTCGGTGTCGATCTCCAAAGAAAAGGAAAAAGATTATCGACGTCTTGAACTTCTTGACTCTTACTTACTCAGTTTAAACTTGGCGTCAATTTGATCGGTAAAAGCCTTTGACGAAAAGCTTGCGGAAGAAGGGGATAAAATAGAATAGGAGAGAAAGGAAAGGAATCCCTTGCGCGGCTACCTTCTCGTAACACCAAGGCTGCCCAGCCCGGCCCAGAGCAAGCAGATGGGAGGCGCCGACTACGCCGAGTGTGCATCACAAAACTCTTCACAAATCGACCGCATGAATGAGAAATGATGTTTCCTGTTTGGGATGGCTGGCAACAAAAAAGTAAAGAAATAACGCCTGCTGCATGCAGCCACGCACATCAGTGTCTGTCTGGAATGGTCTTTTAAACCAACCAATGGAGAGCATCGATTGAAAAAAAGAAATGGTGCAAAAGATGACTGACAGCTGGCTAGGGTCTGGGCATCGCGAAAAAATAATTAACAAAAAGTATGCAGTTAGATAGGCGAGGATTAAAAAGTAGTTACGTTTTGATGCTCCCTCCCCCAAAACTCATTGATCAAGTATGGCTGGGGGACCTTCGCGCCCAGCCCATCCATCCTACGCTGCGCCCGCATGCAGACAACCCAACCCCAACCGTTGCCGTCGCCGGGGCTGGCGTCATGGACCATACCTAGATTGTGCTCTAAACTTGTGCTGTACCTCCTGGAGAAACCCGGCAGCGAAATGTGCTAAATACAACCGACCCATCAAAAAAATGCACGAGCCGCCCGCCGCGAAATATTACTGTATGGTTCCCTGAATTGATTGATAGGATCTGATAATGCTGACAGCGATTGATGGAATAACGGTGATGCTCTGCCAAGGCGCTTCCGAAGGCGACTTGTGTGGGAAAAAAAAGGGAGATTAGTCCCTTTTTTGGCGCTGCTACTACGACGAACTCAATGCGAGATGCAACGGGTGGACCTAAAATCCGATTTTCACTTCCTCTTGCGGCAAACGTGCCGATAGAATTCTCGTCGGAAACTTTTTGCTTCTGATTTTTATTATTATTTTATTTTCTGTTCACCTGACCGATGTCCATTATCAGCTTTGATTCACTTAGCTACCGTAGACAGGTGATGCATTGGTGCTTCATTATTCAGTGGAGGCTTTGCCCTGTTTGTTTGCTGCTCGATAGGTGGTACTCTTCAATCTTTTTTTTTTTTTTTTTGCGCCTAGCCCAAAGGCAGCTGCGCCCAAACAAGATCGTCCAATATACCCGGCAAATCTGTCGAATAACCCCAGGAATGCATGTCGACTGACACAAGCGAGTTAAAGGCTTCCCCTCTTTTGCCAGTCGTTCGTGCTTCATCTATGCTGGGGACTGTCGCGAGCACGCCAAAAAAAAAAGTTTCATGGATCAGCAACCGAAGGAGACTTTTTCTTTGTGCCGAGCATAATAAATACCTTACGTTGAGTTTACTTTGCGTAGGCAACAACCACCGGTCAGAGGTCACAGCATAATCTGTATGTTCTAGTCATGTAAACTTGCGATTAAAAAAAACATTCAGACAGATGCAATAAAAATCCCAGGTTCAGGCATGAGATTGATTGTTGCGCCCCTCCCCCCAAGTTCACCATTGATTTTGAGTTGCACGTCCCGCCGCCCGTCCGTCTATTGTTACCATGCCCCCTCGCTTCTTTTCGCTGCAAGTGCTCTGCCGGGAACTGCCCGCGCCTAGAATCGTAAAACCTAACTTACATGTAGCCTTCTCCCCTACCATCAACGCTCTCATTGGCTTCAAACTGGCGCCAAGCCAGAAAGTTTGTTTATTTTGCCTTTTTCTCTGAACATCGGCGAAGCATATTCCACGCCCCAAGAGTATACTACAGTACTAGTAGTGCAAATGGATTACCGCGATTACAGTGTGCGAACCAACCGCCCGTAGACTGCAGTGGAAGATGCTTACAGCGACCAGAGGGCCGGACAAATATTCAACCTCCTTCCTTTATCTAATAGTCATTCGTAATCAGGCAACTGAATAGAATTTTTTACTCCTTTTTTTGCATGGACCGCTACGCTTCAGAGCTATTCTGGCGATCTGGAGACCAAGTATACCCAAGTAAAGTATTTGTTGCCACCGCGTAAGTACGCACGCGGAATGGGGCTTGAACCCCGTGGAAAAAAAAGGCATCCAAAGTCAATGCACAGGGATACAGGCATCAGTTTGGGCAAAGCAAATACCGTAGGGATAGACTCAACGGAGCAGGCCGTGTGGTACGTACAAGACGTACGTGGTACTAGGTAATCACTTGCTTCCAAACAACGGCGGGGAACACTCGTCGGAGTCGCATAGAGAACGAAGCAAGGTGAAAAAAAAGGAAAAAGGAAAAAGGGATTTCCGTTATACTAGCAAAGATAGTACTGTATTTGCTGCGCCGCATGGACGGCCCATGTTTCGCGACGGCACCACCGCTCGTCGCGGCTGGAATGAGATCTGCCTACTATGACGATGAAGCCGGCGATTCGTAGGCAGCCGTGGGGCCACTGTGGGAGTCAGCAGAGCATCAAAGAATTCCAGAAGGGGGATCATCGCCTGCACCACAAAGAAACATCCCAATACGTAGTGGAGTAGGAACTCTGCTAGCAAAGGGAAGGGAGACGGTGGAGAGAGAGGGTGACACAGAGGCAAAGGACAAGCAAGCACAAGACACTCACACACATTCACACACACACACATAATACACATACACACACACACACACACACACACACTCACACTCAACACTCACGCAAGGCGAGACAACAAAACACACATCTCACACCACCCCATCGACTATCGAGTGCGACTCTGACTGTCCGCTTCCAATCTCTCTCTTTCTCCCCTTACCACCCCAAGCGCTGGGCCTCTTTGCTGCATCGTTATTCGTCGATGCAGACGGAGCCAGACAAGTGTCCTGGGTTTTACCAGGATGTGTGACTGGTCCGATTGTGGTGGACTTGAGCAAAAGCGTTAGTGCAATGTGTGGTGGTGGCGGTGATACTCGTACCACACCCTTCGAGGTGGGCCCGTTATTTCGTTGTGACAGCGGATTATATTATGAGAAAGTCGGTCACAGGTCACAAGCACACCCTGCTGCGTCTCCTGAGTGGACGCCCCAATGTATCGTAGGTGGTAGGCAAGCAAGGCAAGGTTTTGGGGCAGGCCTGCCCTGCCCTCTGGGCCTACCACTAACTCGTACCAGTAGCATCCGCAAGAAGCGACTCCACACCCCCCCAATGCAGGGATCTGTCAAAACCTCACGACGAGGAAGGAGTCCTTGGGAGCGTCCAATCCATGACGATCCATCAGCCGGGGCCAATCCTAGCCCGCACTTGAAATAGATGTGCATGGAGTGGATCCTTGCTACTAAGACACGGGCCACAGCTCTGCCCATCCAACGGGCTTGTTCCCTGTCGGCCATGGTTGTTCCCACCCTAGGCTCCACGCCCCTCTTTCCAGGAAGGCCACTACCAAGCAGGTACTACTCCAGACGAGGGCCATGGCGTGCCTGCTCTGCTCTCTCGCTCTGCTTGGCTTTGCTTTGCTTCGGTTGGGCGACGTAGTTTTAGGTACCCAGGTACATCCGACATGCAAGTCCCTTCAGCCACCCACACCCCTGCTCCAGTTGGGTTCTTTCCCATCTTGTGGGGCCTACCACTCGTGTGCCAAGCGGGCGTGTGGGCAAGCAGCGGCGAGTGGGAAACTAGCTCTTGCTGTATTGAATATCATCAAAGGCCTTCCTCCCCTCCATCTCAACCTTCATATCGCATCTCCATCTTCGACATAACGACCCGTCCTTCTCTACGTTCCTTCACCACAAATCCTCTCCTCCACTCTTCTTTCCCTCTTAATCCTCCATCGCCAGGTCAAAGGCATTCTTTATCGTCCTCTCTCTTCTCTACTCTCCACAGACCAACAAACCCGCTACGACCCTTTGGACCACTCGACACCCTGCCTCCTCTTTGACGATAATAGGGCAGCCTCCTTTCCACCTTGCGACAACCTCACGACTCGTTGACTCGACGTCACCTTTTGTTCGCAACCCATAATACGAGGGACCGAGTGATCTCCAGAAGTCCCAAAACGTTCCAACTGGAGGCCTAATTCTACCTGGAGTCTTCTTTCTCTGCTATTCTCCTTTTTTTGGTCAGACGCCCACTGCTCAGCCGGACTGTTGAGGAACAAAGGAAAACCAGGAGCTCCTATACTCTCCTTTTCTTCTTCTCTCTAGCCCACTGGCCTTTCTTTGTCTACTCCATTGGTCGGCTTGGTCTTTGGCTCCAGCTAAAGTACCACTTGTTCCTGCGACCCTATTTGCAAACCGTCTCCCATAGGATACAGGTCCAGGAAACTCTTGGTCCAACCGAAAGTCCCCAGATATATCCAATAATATGCAGTTCCCATATGGATACCCGACGCCCCCAGCCTCTCCGTCGCCCTTCGAGATCCCAAAGTGCGCCGTTCAGTCACAAGTACAGCAGCAGCCGAGATATGTCCCAACGGCTCCCGAGGCTAGGTTAGGAAGGTTCCTTGCCGGAACCCTCCAGCTCCAAGGAATCCTCGGAACCGGCGCATACGGTGTGGTATACTCGGCTGTGGACGTTAAGACCCAGGTCAGGTATGCCGTCAAGACCCTCAGCAAGTTCAACACCGACGGCACACCCCTCGACAGGAGACAGGTTGCTTTCCAGCAGCGCGAGATCCGCCTGCATTGGCTCGCATCTGCACACCCCAATGTTGTCTCGATGTTGAAGATCATCGATGACCCGGAATGCATCTACGTTATCTTGGAGTACTGCCCCGAAGGTGATCTCTTTTATAATATTACCGAGCGTGGACAGTATGTTGGTAAGGACGCCTTGGCCAAGCAGGTTTTCCTTCAGATCCTGGATGCCGTGGAGTACTGCCATTCCCAGGGTATCTACCACCGTGATCTGAAGCCTGAGAATATCCTGGTGTCCAACAATGGAGAAACCGTTAAGCTGGCGGATTTTGGCCTTGCTACCTCATCGGACCGATCTGAGGATTACGGATGTGGATCGACCTTTTATATGTCTCCTGGTAAGTTTTTTTTAAAGCGGCTCACCACCCAGCGGTTCTCCGGCCATGGCAACCCAATCCGTGGATTTTCTATACAAACCGTCACCCAACCCCCTTTCCTTCAATATCAACTAACCTTGTTTTTCTCTTCTCTTTTTCAGAGTGTCTAGACCATACTACCAGGAGGCCATACTACTTTTGTGCACCAAACGATGTTTGGAGCCTGGGCGTCATTCTGGTTAACCTTACCTGTGGCCGTAACCCCTGGAAGCAGGCCTCATTCGAGGACTCTACCTACCGGGCATACACCCGGAGCAAGGATTTCCTCAAGACTATCCTTCCAGTCTCGGATGAGCTGAATGATATCCTGGCTGCCATTTTCACCCGGAACCCTGATGAGAGAATCACTCTCCCGGAGCTCAAGGCCAAGATCGCTGCCTGCCCCAGGTTTACTGAACAACAACAGATGGCCCCGTCGGCATCACCAGAGTACATCTCTTATGTTGAGGAGGATGCCATTGTGGATGACGATGAGGACTACGAGTACGAAGACGCCCCAATTTCGCCTGCGTCGTCAGACGCCTCCGATGACGAGTCCATGAGCGTGTCCAGCCTCGAGGATCTTGAGGATGACTCGGAGGACGAGGATGACTATTGCCCGGGTCCACGCGATGCTGTGACGCCACCCCCTCACCCAGAGTCTGGTGCTGTCATCTTTGACCCGGACTCGGCCGTCCATGGCCACGTTGTATTGCCATCCGAATACGTCCCACATTTCCAGGGACATTCCACAGTACCTCCGATGTCCATTCCGGTTCCATCGCAGCCAGTACAGATGAACATGCCCTTTGGTCACCACCACATGCCCAAGGCGCCAGTTCCTGTTAACCCATACCACATGCACCACCACATCCCACATCTCTTGGATACTATGTACAAGTACCAGGTGCAGCATCCTGCTCCTATGCCTGTAATGCATCATCCTCATCCGGTTCATTTCCATCAGCACCACCAGGTACCGATGTTTGCCTGTTATTAAAAAGATTTCTGCCACGCTGCTTGGATTTCCGGGCATTATACGACGACGCTGCATTTTCCTGGACTTCCATTTAAGTTGCCAGCGTGTATTACGACAAAACAAAAGCTATCACGACAAAAGCCGGACTCTTGATTTGTGTTTCGTCCACCAAAAAACATTCACCAAAACATATAACTGTATTTAATTCGGGGCCTTCACGACACTTTGGCCACTTGTTTTTGCTGCATTCTTTGCCTATCTTTTTACATTTTCCTTTGTTCAAGGTCCAAGCCGAGCAGTTCGTGTGAGGACAAATATCACTTTGGAACGGAACATTTCCTATTTTTTCCTGTTTTTTTTAACGATGGAGCAAGAAATGTTTTAGGTCGTGGGTATGACCGAGATTGTATGGAGTTGGGGGTTTCAATTTGTCCAAGACTAAGGCAGGTTTGATCTTTTGGCTATTTTTTTTTCTTCTTTTTTTGGGCGGCAATCTCTTTTCTGTTCAAAAGACCACTAGAACGGAAGGAGTTTTTTTTTTAAACTTCACGATACCAGGAGCTCACAGAGGAGTTTGCTTTGAGCTTCTGCGAGACAGTCGTTTGGATGATACCATTTTTCCTACTTTTCATTCACATCAATGT
>JAVHJQ010004979.1:1778-17644 GCA_031306095.1 Pyricularia sp. CD86 | reverse complement strand
CTGCCAAACTAAGGACCTATATGTCAAAGAGGCACTGAGGTACTGATGATATGATATAATATAGAAAACTTTTATGTAAAATGACTAGAATGACAGCTGGTGAAGTCAAACAGCTAATCAACCACCGGTAATGATGATACAGTACAGTACCTTGTGGAGGTACGTATCCATATTTTGAGAGCCTTGGCCTGCCACGAAACGGATCTCTAGAAAGCCCGTCCATTCATTGGCTAGCCAATACTTAGTTCGTCCCCACCTGTCATGCCACGCGTGGCGCGGGCCAGACGGCCAAGAGTGAGAAAATGAAGGGAGAAAAAAAATCAAAAAAAAATCAAAAAAATCGTAACCTCAAGTGCCCTTGGGGAACTGGAAAGGTCGAGGTAACTTAGGTACCCTCGTTGCATATCGCACCTATCTGAGGGACGGGATATTCTTGATGGAAAGATAAAATCAAGTTCCAAAACATCAAGGCATTGGGACCGGATAAATCTGCGGTTCGGACTTGGAACACCTTGTTGAACAACAACACGGGAATATTTCTATGTTCAGACCCCTTGTGATATCAAGTACGGTACGCACACCGACTTTGCGCCAGCAACTGCAAGCGGTCGGCTTGATCACGACCACAGGAGGGCGTGGTGTGCTCTCTCTCTCTCTCTCAGCTACAACCTCGACGCGGCGTCCTAGGAGCCTGTACAGCAACATAATGTCGACCACATTTGGAAAGGCAACCATCGCCGCCATCGGCGTTTTCACCGGTGCAGCTGCCACATTTAACTTCATCTCTGGTGGTAAAGCAGCCACACCGGTTGTAGCCGATATCACTTCGAAACCCGGAGAATCACATCAACTACCAGCACCGGGTAATACGGGTGGCCCTCCCCTGCCCTCCACACCCGTCGACCCTGCAGGTCTCTTCAAGTACGGCTTCCCAGGCCCAGTTGCCGATCTGGCAGCACGCCAGGCGTTTATCTCCACCTATGATCGCCGGTTACGCAATCCCCACTGGGTTGCCGAGCACATTACCCCAGAGTCGCTCGCCAAACGCGACGGCGATCGCAAGAACTCGGCCTTCCTCGAAGATCCCAGCATCCCCGAGAAGTTCCGCGCCAAACTGAAGGACTACTTCCGCTCCGGCTTCGACAGAGGTCACCAGGTGCCCGCGGCCGACTGCAAGTGGTCGCAGACCGCCATGGACGAAACATTCTTTCTCAGCAACATGTGCCCTCAGGTCGGCGAGGGGTTCAACCGGGACTACTGGGCCCATTTTGAAGATTTCTGCCGCCGTCTGACCACCAGATACCCAAGTGTGCGCGTCGTCACAGGTCCTCTGTACTTGCCCAAGCGTGACCCGGCCGATGGCAAGTGGTATGTCAAGTACGAGGTTATCGGCAACCCACCAAATGTTGCCGTCCCGACGCATTTCTACAAGGTCATATTCGCCGAGGACGGTCGTGAAGGCGGCAATGTCGCCTTGGGCGCATTTGTGCTTCCCAATGCCAAGATTCCAAACGAAAAGCCGCTGACCGACTTTGAGGTGCCCCTCGAAGCTGTGGAACGTGCTTCGGGACTCGAGTTTGCAGAAAAGCTGCCCGTAGCAAGGCGCAGGAGGCTATGTGCCGATGCGAACTGCGCCCTTATCATCAAGGATTATGCCGATAGGCAAAAGGCCTTCACCAAAGGCGCTCCTCCGCAGAAGACTTTGTGATGAGCGTGGCCCTCATCTTCCTTCGCCTTGACACTTGGTGAATCTGTATCTGTACTGTAATTCATCCATCTGTTTTGTATAGACGATTCAGTCTCTTGAGGCATATCGGTATTGTCACTTTCAAGTTTGTATAACATTCAAGTCCTGGAAAGGTGTGTACTACATACATATTGCATACATATTGGTTTGGAGGGGTGCATGCCGAGCTGGTTTAATCTTTATAGATCCACTTTATTATTTTGCTTGCCATCTGCTTCCCAGCAGCTATAGGGTCCCCTTTTGGACAGAGCTTCAGCTCCGTATATTATGCCGAGATTCAGGAACGCAGGCGAATGGAAACTGTGCATGCGCATTGCCTGATGTGTCTTCGTGTGCCCCGCATGCCTTCCTACTTTTCCCTTGTCTCTTTATCATCGACCCGAGAATTCCTTGGCGATTACTACCTTTTTTTTTTTTTTGCGCCAAGAGCTACTACACATCTGAGTAGAATTGTGCCGAAGCCTGCCAAAATCGAAAACTATACTCTTTTTGTTTTAAATCTCGTTTTTTTATCTTGCGCGTAGTAAAGAGTAAAGAGGCAGGCGCCGACGGCTTGGGTTCGAATAAAAAGAAAAAATTACAATAGGGGTACATGCTAAACGGACACAAGACCGGGCCAGCAAATTGCAAAGAGACTACCGCGCTCTTGTGTAATGTCCCTTTGACTGTTCAGCACGCAGACTGTCCTCTTGCGAGGGCAGCGGCGCGCGCCCCCTCCTGCTCAAGTCAGAAGCATCGCCCACTCCCAGGCCGGGAGGTGGAGCGGAAGCCCCAATGCCCGGGGGGAATGCCATACCGGGAACCGGAGGCGGCGCCATCCCTGGAAACCCAGGCGGGGGCGGGAAAGGCAGACCAGTGCCATTCGGCGGGGGTGGAGGTAGCATTCCCGGAGGAATCATGCCTGGCTGGGGGACAGGTAAGCCAGCCTTCTGCATCATTTCGGCAATCTTGGCAAAGTCCATTGGATTGTTCGGATCGGGTAGCGGGAGAGGCTGCCCGTCTGGTCCCAAAGGTAAGGGGAACGGTAGCGGCGGAGGTGGTGGTACGGCGCCAGAAGACGTTTGCACCCCGGTTAAGCCTGGCACCGAGACTTTGCCACCTGGCGCACTAGCACCATTTGCGTTGAGGCTAAGACCGGGGAGAATAGGCAGACCGCCCGCAGTGGCGGCCAGTCCTGGAAGTGTGGGCACACCGTTGCCGCCAACGGGGGCCTTCTGATCGACGAGTCCGTTCAGCTCGTCTTGCATCTCCTGCTCTTCTTCCTCCTGTCGCTGACGGCGATGGCCTCTCCTGTCATAGGTACCACGGGCCTCAGCGGCGGCCTCTCCTATGTGATAGCGATCGTTGAGCACCTCATCGTCGTCGCCGGGCCTGGCGCGGGTCCAGAAGCGTGTTATACGGTCGTTGGAACCTGAGGCCAGGATGTGGCCCAGGGGGTGCCAGTCAAGCGACCAGATACCAAAATCGTGGGCGAATGGCAGCTTATGTGCAGGGAATATGACTTGCGCAGGGGCCTCTGCAGGATCAGGACTGTCGTAAGGAGCAATGGTTTGCTGTCTTCCATCGGGTGTGTTGGGTTCGTCAAGTATGTAATGGCACATTGATCCCTCAGACCCGCCAGTGCTCAGCATGTTGGGGTGGACGGGGTGCCAGGTCAGCGTGGTGATGTCCTTCTCGTGCCCACGGAGAAGACAGATGTCGCGCATCATGCGAAGGTCAAACACACGAGCTGTTTGGTCCCGTGCCGAGGTTGCGAGGCACATGCCGCGGACCTTTTCAAAGACGGTCTTGGTGATAGTGTTTTTGTGGCCACGGAGGGTTGTGAGACAGCGCCCTGTTCGGGGGTCCCACAACTTCACAAGATGGTCCTTGGAACCGGAGACTATCAAACCCTTGGTGGGATGCCAGTCGCAAGCTTTGGTTTCCCAATGGTGACCGCTCAGGGTCGCCTCGCGGGTAGCACCAGCAAAGTCATAAACCTTGAGGGAGGCATCATCGGTTGCCACGACGAACTTTGAGTCGTTGGGGGAGAAGGCAATGTCGCGCACCGTATCCTTGGAGTCTCTGATGGTCTCGACGTTGTTGAAGTTGGGCTGCCAGTAGTGTATGATGCCGTCGTGATCTCCCGACAGAAGCCATTCATCTCTGTGGGAGTAGGCCAGAGCCCTGATGGCGGACTCGTGTGCCTGCATGATGGTTTCAAAGTTGAAGCCTGTGCCGTTCCAAAGCGTAAACTCACCGCCACTAGAGGCCGTCAAGAGCCGGCGCCCCTCGGGCGTCCATTTGACAACGTTGATGGGATGTTTGACCTTGTTGAGCGACGAGTGTAGATGTCGCACAGGTATTGTGTCGGCGGCGTTGTTTGGCCTGGCATGCGGTGGGAGCATCTAAAGTCCGCTAGTTATTAGTAAAGCACTATGATCTTTGCTCGCCCTCTCGATTTGTGCCGAGTAGTAGAGTGCGACGTACATCGACAATATAGCTGGGGCTTGGTCTCTCGACCTCGCCATGATACGAGCCCCTATATCTCGGCTCGCGATGGCGCATCCAGTGTACCAGGGTAGACGAATAGTCGGTTACGGGTCCTGCATAGTAGTTAGCATCCAATACTTTTCTTGTAATATTAGGCGGGCCTGATTGCCAAGCTGCAACATATATCGTGAACAGCAAGTGATAGACATGATGGATAGTTGAAAGAGGGTACAGTAGTCCAGTCCAGTAGTACAGATGATTAGGAATCACCAAGCCTTCCCGACGCAATCATGCTACAGCGGATGGATGGAAACTGACACAGCCAGTGACGATATGATATGTCGGGACAGCGTGCCGTGGCAGCGGCATTCTCTCAATGTCACCACGTTGCAGAAATGTGGCAAGCAAGTAAGTGAGATATGACAACTCACTTCGTCCTCTGGCACGCATGTGCATCCCATCGGCTCCACCGGCGCCGGCGCCGGCGCCATAGTCACGGTCAACTCCGCCGCCGCCTCCTCCGCCTCTTGGCTCGTAAGCCATGGAATTGGCCCGATTTTCCCACCCACTGCCCGATTTTTTTGGGGGTTCACACAACCGATGAGAGTACCCTCCCCTCTACTTGTTGCCTCGTTCCCTCGGAAACAAGGACAGCGGCGCGTTGGATAAACACAATGCCGAGCCGTACGAGTTGACAAGATTCCAACTTGACTGGGTGCTGAAAATCGTAACCAAGGTTGCCGTGCGGAGAAGTCTAACGTATCTTTGGTTCATGTCACCTTCACTGTTGATTGGTTTGAAACCGTTTCCCAGCTCTGGATATATTCGTCAATCACCGCCATAAATTTCGACTTTACGATGCGGATGCCTGAGCGTTGTGGTTGGCTGATTGCTGACACGTCTGGGCTGTCTTTGGGTTAGGTCAAAGGCGCGTCCATTCAAATTATTCATTCAAACAACCTTCAAGGGACTCTGCAGGGGTTTGTTCGGTACTTCCGAGTGCAATATCACGTGACCTATCTCAGCCCACTCTCACATAGTAAATACGAAGTATGTAGTTTACTTTGTCTAACTGTTTAAATTTGTTTCATATTTCGTGTTTACATCAAATATATTTTGTCTGTGGCAAGCTGGAAGTATTTCGAGTGATTTTTTTCTCGTTTCTAATCTGCCCTGTGCCCTTTAGATAAGCTCGACTTGGATTATGCCATAGCATACTTAGCCAGCTACCTAGGTAAGGTAGGTACCTAGGTAGTTAACCCATTGCCTGGCGCGTGGGGTCAATGCCTCGTCACATTGCATTGCGTATGTTGCTTTCCTCTGGCCCGCTAATTACCGAGTGCTGGCGCCAAGCAAGTACGGTCCAAAGTAATTCCTAGCGCTTCCTTATCCATTATGGAGCCATTAGTGGCAATTCAGCGTCAGGGAGGCTCGAAAAATGTGAAGATTCTAAGTCTTGGCCAAGAGCCCCAGCCCTAGCGCATGAGAATTGCAAAGCGTATCCATCCGTAAATACACAATAGTCATCTGAACCTATGCTCAGGACCTTGGTGAGTTGGCAGTTGACCGACATTTTAAATGATGAAGAAATGGCGACAAAGCAAAGGGGTTGGCAAAACCACAAGTATAAACCCAAGACCCAAAAGAATAAACAATCGAAGCAAAAGGCCCGGTGTAAATTGTGGCTTGAAAGCACTCGGACCGCACTCGCAGGTGGGCGGCTTGAAGTCAACTAAATAACACGTGCCAAGCCCGTAGATAAAACTGAGGACAGATAGCAGTGCCCAAAGGTGGATTACTGTAGATGCCTACCGTACCCTTACCTACCTAACCAAGTCGCGTACTTGGTGGGCAGGTACCCAAGTGAACAGGACAGGACAATAATACTCCGTGGTCCTATCGATCAAATCAATTCGTCCATCGCTCTTGACGCACTTCCAATCACGGTAGGTAGTAAGTTGAATTCCAACTCCATCTTTCAGAGCATGCCGAGGCTTCCTTCTTTGGGGTAGGTACGAGATCGGTACGAATACAGGGAGGGCAGGGCATCCAGGTGGGGTTCCGTTCCGTTCCTGTCAAGCCAGTCTTGAGCTGTCATTCCCAATTGCACTCACCCCATCAATGCATTCATTGATCCATGCCAGTTGGTCAAAGTCCAAAGTGGGTAGGATTGCCCCTGGACGCATCGAATGCTATTTTTGCTTGGATGCGAACAACTAAACTAGACCTAATAGCACCGGTGTCGCTGGGCTTTTTTTTTTATTTTTATTCTAGTTTTTTATTTTTATTTTTATCTGTTGTTTATCGGATTTTTTTTCTTATGCAACACCACCCTTGGTGCCACCCATAATCCTTGGACACCTTCCCCTTTATCGTCGTCCCACCTCGGGGCATGTTCTCGTTTTCTCATCTTGATCCAGAGAAAAATTAAAGGCTCCTCTGCATCGCGGTCTGTCTGCATTTTATGGAGTTTAAGCCCTCTATGAGCCTAACGTTCTGAAATTCCTGAATCATGGCAGCGGTGACAGCCACAGGCCTGGATTTGTCGGCACAAGAAGGTGCGCAGCAGAGGCGACAAACATCCGCCAACCAGAGCCCCGATGATGATGTAACCACCAAGGCCGATGGGGCGGCGGCGGCGGCCCCGTCGTCAAACGGCACGACAGAAAACACCAACGGCACAGGCAACGGCAACGGCAACCCAGATGACGACGAGCAGACCAAGGCTCTGCGCAAGGCGTTTACTAGGAAATATCGCCATGTCGCCGCCTTGCACTCCCAAGCACGCCCATCAACTTTAAGTCACGACTCGGAAGCATCGCCCAGCTTCGTTGGCTTCCGTAATCTCATGGTTATTGTCCTAGGTTCGAGGAATTGTCCTTTCTATGTTTTTGAATTCCTGAAAACTCCGTCCTTGATCTGAGCTGACTTTGCCTTCTTGTCTATCCGCATCTGTACAGTGGTGGGAAACCTGCGGTTGATGATTGAAAACATACAGAAATATGGTGTTTTGATCTGCATCCACTGTCACGACTATAGGAAGCAAGACATTCTCTTGGGTCTTTTGCTCTACCTGGCCATTCCATGTCACCTGTTCGTCGCCTATCTGATAGAGCTCCTGGCCGCCAAACAGGCCAGGAACTCGCGGGGATACTTCAACCGTGGCCGCACCAGTTCCTCACGCGACGGGAGCACGAGCCCTACTGAGGATGAGTCCCGCCGCTTCGTCTCCACTTGGAAGCTGATTGCCTTGGTCCACGGCATCAACGTGAATTCTGCCCTCCTAATCACCACCTACACCGTGTACTTCCACATCCACCACCCCCTTATCGGCACTCTGACCGAGATGCATGCTGTAATCGTCTGGCTCAAGACGGCATCGTATGCCTTCACCAATCGCGACCTGCGGCATGCCTACCTGCATCCCGTCAAGGGCGAGCTTGATGCCCTGCCCGAGTTATACAAGCAGTGTCCCTACCCCAACAACATTACGATGAAGAACCTCTGCTACTTTTGGTGGGCTCCCACGCTCATCTACCAGCCAGTCTATCCACGCAGCGGTCGCATCCGCTGGGTTTTCTTCTTCAAGCGAGTCGCCGAGGTCTTTTGTCTCAGTGTGTGCATCTGGTTCTTGAGTGCACAGTACGCCACCCCTGTGTTGGTCAACTCCCTGGACAAGATTGCCTCGCTTGACATGCCGGCCATACTAGAGCGTCTTCTTAAGCTGTCCACAATCTCGCTGGCCATTTGGCTAGCCGGCTTCTTCGCCCTCTTCCAGTCCTTCCTCAACGCGCTGGCCGAGATCACCAGGTTTGGTGACAGATCCTTCTATGATGCTTGGTGGAACTCGGAGTCGCTGGGCGTGTACTGGCGCACATGGAACAAGCCCGTCTACCAGTACTTCAAACGACATGTCTACTCGCCCATGCTTGGCCGCGGATGGGCTCCCCGGACAGCGAGTGCCTCTGTGTTCTTGATCTCGGCAGTTTTGCATGAGATTCTTGTCGGTGTGCCTACCCACAATATCATTGGTAAGTCTCTCTTATATGGGTATATACGGCCTATCAAGTAGGCCCACGGTACAAACGCTGACCAATGGGAAACAGGTGTCGCTTTCATGGGAATGTTTCTGCAGGTGCCACTCATAATGTTAACGGCTCCGCTTGAGAAGCGAAAGTCACCTACCGGCAAGCTGATCGGGAACAGCATCTTCTGGGTGTCTTTCACAATTTTCGGTCAGCCGCTTGCGGCTCTTATGTACTTCTATGCGTGGCAGGCCAAGTATGGCAGCGTCAGTAAGATGGGCTATACTACTAGCAAGGCAGCGCTCACAAACTAGCCAGGCAGCTGTGGCATGGAAAACTCCTGGAAAAAGACCGTACGCCTGTCATGTTCTTTTCTTGTCAGTCGTTTTACATGGATAATATCTTGAAGGTTTTCCTGGTTCAATGTCTAGGCCTTACTCTATCGCCATTGGCCTTCGAAAGCCCAGCGTTTTTAATCCGATGCGGTTTTTGGACCTTTATTGACATCTTGGGGTATAAACAAAATAGGACAGGCAAACGTAAAAATACAGCGCCATAAATATTCTTTTTTTTTCTTCTCTCTCTCTCTCTCCTCCAAATCCGATGCACGCAATACCCCAGGTGTTTATACGTCTATGAAGATGGCATGGGATGGGCCGCGCGCTTTTTCCTGCCTTTTTCTGCTAATCTATCGCTCCCCAACTTCTCGCCAGTTTTTTCCAAGAGCTTCCCCAGCTTGCTATCGCCGTTCCGAGAGTTCGTTGTCGTATCGCCTTCTTCAGAGACTTGTGGATAGGACGTACCACTCAATGCGTCCCGGTTGGCGTGATAATCCTCCACGACACTTTCGTCGTCGTCACTCTCATGTTCTTCAGCTTCTCTGGCCAGTCGTACCTCCTCTGGGTGGTCCCTGATCCATTTTTCCGTCACCAAGGGAAACGATCGACCCGATGAGCCATCGTATGAAGCTCCGGTTGTGCTCGACATGGAGGCTATGGACGAGGAAGTATGTGCTGGGATTGACGGTACGGTAGTGATGTGTATCACGGGCTTTGAAATCACAATCTCCTCGCAGCCTCGTATATCCTCATCACTGTTGGATTTGCGGCTAACGGGGTCGGGACTGAGGCTGTCTCTCTGACGAGAGTCGGAGTCGGATCTTTTGGCGCAACCTTTCGTCCGGGGCGGTGATGGGAAATGTGAATGAGGCTCGCCAATTGTGTCTGGCCTGGCTGGGGAAATCTCGGTGGTCATATGCTGTTTCTCTATTTCAGTCCAACTCTAGAGTATGTCAAGCAAACAGATTGGTCCAGAGGGGAAGAGGAAATATCCGCGGCAGTGTTATGTGCTCATGGCAGGGCCTCTCACATTTTGTGGTTTCCGATCCTCTTCTGTCATCTTTGCCAAGTATATCGACCTCGAACTGCTGAATCGAGTCATCGTATTAAGGTAACAGTCAGCTAAAATTATGGTGGGAAAACAAGGTTGAAGAAAGAAAAGAAAAAATTACAGCTCTATCATACCACGCACGTTTCCTCCATCAATCACAGTTCGAGTTCTCTTGGTTATATAAGTAGGCAGTGTTTGTTTAACTGTCGGTCTCAGTTGCGTGGCCTCAGACTTTTCAAACAACACTAGACTAGCGTCTCCTTGCTGATCACGGATGCTCTACTGTTGGCCCGCGACCCCTTTTTCTTAAGCTGCGAGCTTCATCACGCCAATAGTAAGTAGCCTATCCGGCCCGCTTGTACCAACTACCCAACCCAACATAGTGCTAGTCTAGTGCTAGTTCATGATAGATACATGCAAGGTATCAGTAATTTGACTTTACGATAACTCTTTTTGTTGACTCTTACTTGGAGCCTACGTCACAGAATAATATCGATTTGCAACGTTTCCAAAGTCTTTCGTGGAATAGTCTAGAACGGATATACATAAACCATAAATATTATTGAGACGGGAGGGCTTTGATAATGGCTAGCTCGTCTTTTGGTGGACGCGAAAAGGTCACCACCAAGAGGACACTACACCCGTGCATGATGCCAAGATGCGCTCATTAAAAGTTATCTTACAGTTCACAGCTTGCTGCCCCTTTCGATATCATCAACAATAGCACCGCTCATGAGAAGCGGAGCAGGCCTAGTCAAATCGTGAGCGGGTCCAAACAAGACCATCTCTCTACCGCCCCTGGTCCCCCACCAGGCGACACCAAGGGCGGCCCTCTCAACATCCATTTCCCCACTCACAAGGACGTCCCAAAAGCGCTGCTTCACCACTTCCCTCAAGTCTGGATCCTCAACCTTGTTGAGTGATATCGCAGCAACAGTAAGCCAGTCCTCCACAATAGACAAGGGCAAGAAGGGAAGCGAATCAATCATGGCGAGCACAAGCGCGGTTTGTTCCGACATGGGAGCCGCCATGGCAGCTGGCTCGCCGCTCTCCTGCGCAGCCGCAGTTGCCGCTGATTCTCCTGGTCCTGGAGGCAGTTGTATTTTGCCGGCCGTGGTATCCGCACGGAAGCGCATCATTTCAAGGAGCGTCTCTGCAAGTTCAGGATGTGTGGCCGAGATTGGGAAAGGCGGTGATATGATTTGCATGATGGTCTTGGTTGCCATGCGAAATTGCCGAGCTGATATCCGGCTTGGAAACGACTCGAACAAAATCTCCGCATAAGTGGGAACCAGTTTCACGGTAAGAGGTGCATTCTGGGGGCAGCAGAGCACCGATAGGACGGCGCTGTGGGCCGCCTCGAAAAGTTCAACCATGCGAAGTGTCGGCATCGCTCGGCTTGAAGCAGGAGAAATATAAACCATTGCTGGCCGGACAATAAGAGTCTCGCACGCATCCGGTGTGAGACTGAGAGGGAAATGTTCGGCCAGAGACAGATAGAAGAGATCCAACACTCGATCAAGGGCATTGAGTGGCACCTGCCCAATGCTGGCGCTTGATGGGAACGTTTGGCGAAGAAGCTCAACACATGCATCCCCATTCTTAGTCAGTATGTCGATGGATCCGAGATATATGAAAGAATACACCTGAAACGCGCTGTTGCCTGGCCGTGATGAGATGAAGTGCAGATTCCGTAGAATGAGTAACGTCTTGGACGCAGTGGTCATTGCGAGTGTTGAATGACCACCGATACGCGAGTCTAGCAAGGCTCGCGACACGACTGCCTGCAAAACAAAAGCGCAGGCAAACATGATGTTCTTTTGCGTCTGAAGCATGGTCGGCCAGGTAATTTGCGCAGTTCCCTGGGTGAGGTGTGCCGGCGCGTCCAGTGGCTCTAGCTGTGATAGTCGATTTGCCCTCCAGTGCTGCATCAGTTGCGTTGCGAAGCTCAGGAGGCGGTCCTGTGCGTACAGTACCAGTTGCGAGCACTTTGCGTTCTCGATTGCATAGGCCGCCATCTTGGCCAGAGGTCCTAATGATCTAACCAAGGGCCGCGACGAGACGTGTTGTAGGTGGACAAATGACGGCGAGGTTTGTGGCCATTCCAAAAGTCCAAGTCCATCCACACGTAGGTCATTGTTTACGTTTGCGCCGATAAACATGCCCCCATCAAGACCCTCAGTGCCAAACATGGACTCCAGGGCAGCAGGCACCAGTGCGTCGGCATCTATCGATGCCCTTGCCTGTTCTGAGAGTAGTGGGAATGCATAAGTGAGCGCCACAGCGACGGCAGTCCTTGTAGGTTCTGGGCTGTTTGTTTCTTTGGCGTCGGTCAACGCTATGCTTGCCGCCCTGGCAACGGCATCCTCAAGGGTACGTCTCATGGCGGGAGAGAGCGACCGCCGGTGGCTGCCTTCGAACCCTGTCAAGACGCCAGTCAAGCATAGTAGATGCTGCCAGCGCGCCGACCTATCGTCCGCACCGCGGGCAACGGCGCGTGCCCAGCCCTCGCTTCCGTGTATTGTGTGGCTAAGCCTCCCGTCTACTTCGGCAGTGCGCACACGCAGGGCAGCCGTGCTGAAGACCGACATGACCCGTAGACAGGTTTGACTCGGACTGGCGTGCGGATGCCATATCGCGTGGGCGCTTAGGAAGTGTGAGGTGAGAAGCGAAATGTTAAGCGGGTTCGTAAGTGTCGCGAGAAGGGAGACAGTTGTGCCGAGGATCTGATCCGTCTTTGGCGCATCGTGTACATTTTGAAAGAGGCCAAGCACTGTCGCCAGGAGCCTGTCTGTCGCCATTGCACTTTTGATGTTTGATAGGCGCGACTTTCTTTTTACTCCAAGGCACCGTGTACACTACATAGGTAATGTTGTTCGGTAACTGCGCTGAATAGAATAGGTAAATATGTTCGGCGTTTTGAGATGAGTAGCTACCTTTGTAGGTAGCAAGTTAGGTAAGGTAGGTAAGTAAGTACCGAATCTCAATTCACATGCAGCGATCCACCGAGGTTCCCGTGAGATGGATACTTTAGCGACAATCAAATAAATACCCCACATGTAACCGGCACAGAGGACCCACTACTAGAGTGGAGTTGTACACCCGGGCTGAATTGTTTGCTTGGCCAAGCGATCAAGGCGACCCTGACCATCTCCTACTTAGCTACTCCGCCAGCATCATCTTACCGTAGACATCCTTCCCAAACTTGACCAAAGCCAAAACCAACAAAGTTCCCAGCTGCCCACCACGGCAGGGCCTGATTGCCTCCCCGTCGCATCGCGCAATCATGGTGTTTACAAAGTAAGCCGGCAATCCAGTGATGCATTTGTTTACCATGTCGAGTAAACGGAAAACGAACGACCCATGCTCGCATCATGGCTGACGTATTCCAACGTACATTGCAGACTTTTTGCCCGCGCCGATGTCTTTTTCGGCAGCAACCCGCCCGCAAACTACACGGCGCCGCCTTTCCCGTCACTTCACTGGCCATTGTATGAAGAAGGGCGCTTTCTTTATGGCGCCCGCGACATGACCGTCTTCACCTTGCTCTGGACCCTCAGCATCTACATGATCGTACACGTCGGCGCGGCAGCCCTCGCCATCACCATGCACCTGGGAAAACGTTGGTCCAACTGGAAATATGTGTGGATTGTTCCCATCTTCTACATCCTCGTGGCGGGAAGTGAGGCCGTTTTAGCCGGGGGTCTCGTCGGTGCTATGTGCGTGCTGCAGCCCCTACATTCTTCTAACACTCGACGTCAACGCTCAGGCAGCCAGCCGGCAGCTAGCAACATTACTACTTGCTTGTTGATTTAGGGAGCGGGCTCGCATTTTAACATTTTATCCGTGGTACAGACTTAGCGCCGTCTACATGTCTGGCCCCTTCCAGATGTCGACATGGGTTCCGTTTGTGTGGGGCCTTGTCAACGTCCTCGTCTTGATCATCTCGTCCTTCTCAATTCAGGGTGGCTTATGAGAACCGGGCGCAGAATGCACGAACAAATCCACATGGGAGTGCGACGTGGTTGGAAAACCCATCGGTACCTTTTCGCAGTACCCGCCCAACCAGGATTGTCTTTTGCTCCCAGTAGAACTAGGACCAAGACGGCTCCGCCGATACATCAATCTTCTTCAGTAGGCGCGCCGGGTTTCCCACGACGCACGAGAACGGGGCCACGTCTTTGGTGACAACGCTACCTGCACCGACGGTAGATCCTTTGCCTATGGTAACCCCTGCGAGGACGGTTACATTACCACCCAGCCAGCAATCCTCTTCTATAACGATGGGCTTGCCGAGTTCAGGACCGCGGGTGCCATTGCGGACCCTGGGGTCCAGTGGATGGGTGCCGCTGTAGAAGGAACAGTTGGGACCAATAAGAGTCCTCGCGCCCACAGTGATGGTGCACGTATCGATCCACGTGCTGTTGGAGTTCACATAGACATTTTTTCCCAGTCTGAACGAAATAAAACGCATGACAAAGGCGCTGTTAGCGGTTGGTTGGGAACCGGATAGATGGACACAAAACCACGCGAAAGCAGTTCGAGTGTCTCGGGCCGATCTGCGTGGGGAAAAGGAGGAGAAAATGGTAGGAATTATTACTTCACATTGTAGCCATAGTCCATCTTGGTTATTGGGGTATCAACCCATGGATATTCTTCGAATAGCGCATCGTCTTCTTCAGCCGTGGCAGCCACCGGCGGTAGTGGGGACACATCACCCGCCAGCCTATCAAGTAAAAACCTGTTCTCAGAAATCATGGATGCTGTTTGCTTTGCAATGAGCTGGGTGGGATATGGACTCGTAACAGGGCAGACAATAGGAACGACCCCTGTTTGTACCAAGGAAGGGATATCATGTGTTGTTCGTCGCCATATTGAACTAGGCCTAACGTGGATCATATACTTACTCGTTGAGGAGCTGGACGAGCTCCCTGCGCGAGACGTTTTGCTTGGGAATCTCGTTATACTTGTCCCTAACTATCTGGCATTTTTGCCTGTCGGAGATGAGATCCGAAACAAAAGCGTAGTAAAGCTCGCCGGCAGCCATACGACGTCGGTTTTCGGCCGGGTCAATCGGCTGCCCGTCGGGGGTGCGTGCAGCCATGGCCAAGGTACTTGGGTAAGGTAGGTAGCTATTTGATAGGATTACGACTTGAGTTTAGCGGCAACAATCCCTTATGCTAAATAGTATGCGTAGGCAAGTCGTCGTCACTGAAGCCCAGTTTTGGTCTAGCATACTTCCCGTAGTTCTCTCTACAGTAGACAGTATGAAGAATTTGGGTTGGTTTCGTCACCATGGTCAGGTGCGTACTTACTCAAAGTCCTCACCTGGTTTACGCTTATATGAAGTGGTAGATACCTAGGTAGGTAGGTACCTTGGGTAAGCTGATGGGGCTGCACTTCTCGGGTTTTTGTTTGTCTATGCTTCGACCAAAGGAGTCTCGATTTTCTTTCCTTCCTTGTCTGTTCTTCTTCGGTCGTTGGTATACATACTGTAGGTTGTTCATTATGAGTGGCTTAGTATTGTAGGTTTCGCCAACCCGACTATGGTACAGAAGCATTACGTACCTACCTACCTTACCTACCTAGGTACCTACCCAGTACCTTGACTAAAGTGAGGGGTAAGCATTGACGCCCGCCGCTTGCGGAGGTGGACTGCGCTAGGCCAAATCGATCCAGGTGCATTCGGGGTTTGGTGGGTCAGTCAGGTCCAAAGAAAATCTCCTGCGTCTTGTTGCACCTGAAAGTACATGCTGTGCGCTGTACCTATACCTAGCTCCAAATGCGGCGTTGCAACACAACCAACTTACCACATCATAACACGGCATGCAACCTTGCGCAGGAACAATAACAAGCAAAATCTTCAAAGACGGCCCGGCTTATTCGACTGCGTTCCATTCTCTCAAAGCTTGTGAGACATTGGTCCAGGAGGATAAAGACCAAAGCC
Source organism: Pyricularia sp. CD86 (assembly GCA_031306095.1). NCBI lineage: Eukaryota > Fungi > Ascomycota > Sordariomycetes > Magnaporthales > Pyriculariaceae > Pyricularia > Pyricularia sp. CD86. The sequence continues at coordinate 2,064 of JAVHJQ010004979.1, read as the reverse complement.
GTTGGTCATTTGTCTAAATACCGTCAGCTCAGTTAACCTACGCTCGCCTCTGAAGAGCTTTGTTTGATTGAACCTTTTCTATTCCCTCAGAATTTGTCCAGAAGCTACAGGTCAAACAAAGGTGGCCTTCGTGGCCCTGTACATCCCGCCCACGTTTTCCCACAATCTAGCTGCTGCTACCTTGCCTTAGGTGCCTACCTAGGCGCTTTTCTGGCCTAATCACCGCCTCGAGGCGCCAACGGCGTGACTTCATCACTCACAGGGGAACAATGGACGATGAATCGTT
>JAVHJQ010004949.1:0-10155 GCA_031306095.1 Pyricularia sp. CD86 | reverse complement strand
TTTTTTTTTTTTTTTTTTTTTTTTTCTCCGTCTCAACGACCGCATCCCTACAGTAAACCCAGCCAAATTAATCCACATAAAGCGCAATGCTACAATCCCTTGGTTGGCCAGGCTGAACGATTCCTGGCATAATCCATGAAATCTTTTTACTATCTCAACTTACATTTTGAAATCATTGGAGTATTGGAGAAGTTTACTTATACCTTTTCGGTATAGCCGAACCGAACAAAATCGCCACCGAGGAGTATATGCGAAACGATAGGTGATGAATGGGACTTGGAAATTCCTACCTACTAAAATACTACTACCGTGTTATTGTTATTGTTTTGGTTTACGCGGGCTGCCGTCGATGTTGATTGAGCTCTATTGGCCACACCACTCCAACCATGGCTTGTATGCGAGGAATGCTAACGAGCACTGGTCTAAGCGATTGTAACAGAGATCTCGATCGTCGGTATCCCGCTGGATCATCCTTTCTCTGTTTGGTCTTGTCATGTTTGCTGTACAATGATAGCAATGGCGCAAAATCCTCATCCCCATTACTGTGACCTTGGGTCACATTCGTTGATCTACGGTAGTTGCAAGGATCCACCAAGCCGACCAACACCACACCATCAACTTGGGTACCGGTAGATGTGGTACTGTCATCTTACTCAGTGAAATATATAAATCCGGTAAAGAGCTTGACCAGACTCATATACACGGTAAATCGTTCAAGCAAACGACCTTGTCGAGACTCTGGTAGCATTACCACGTATTTGCGATGACTAAGGTAAGTAGTTCTACGAAGTAGATTTGAGTTTGCAAATTGAACCGTAAAGAAACATACTTATTTCTTGACAAAATTACTACTCTAGGTCTAGTCTAGGCTAGAACACAAGTTCTTGACCTGTTTCTTGTCATGACCATCCTAGACTGGATGGCAAATTCAATTGGATAAACCCCCCTTTTTAACGCTGCCGTCCATTTGGCCCGTCTTTTCCTCTCCCAAGGGATGTGGCGGCTGCTTTGAAAGAAAGGGCAAAAAAGAGGGGTCGAAATCCATATTAAGACACAAACTCTGCCCGTCTAGCTGTCAGCGATGTCATCTGTGTTTTATGTGCTGAGCCAATGGTTGGCATGTCATTTCTGCACCATCCTCCATTTCTCACTCGCTACTATTGTCGACCAGGGTTTTTTTTTTGTTCCATCGACTGATGTACGTAGTAGAGCAAGCCCGACAACGGAAGAGTTGGCAAACACATCTATTGGGTAGTGCCGCAGACGGGATGCAGCTTGATGCAGGTCAAGCCTCCATGACTGACTCTTGTGGTGGCAGCTGTTCGGGTCTAGGCGCTGAACCTGAGGTCACCTGCTGGAAAGAGAAAGACGAACTCTGCGTAAGGGACGGTTGCAGTTGCGGGGGCAGCAACAACTGGGCTTATTGATTAGTACAAAAAAAACACCCTCCAGGTATACCCCTTGCGCCCCCGCGTAGCATATTTCCGTCAACATGCTTGGGCCAAGTCAGTTAGTTCTTGGATGTGTGGTAAATGATAATATCCGATGTGGTATGGTAATAACAATAAGGGGCCAGTCTTTTTTTACACAACCTTGCCAGTGGTAAATATGCCGATTTGGGACGATAGCATGCGTCGAGTAGCAGTCGGAAAATGATGAACTTATTTTATTGCCGTCCTTAAGCCCGGCCAACGGAGAGATACTATGGTCGATGGTGGCGTTTCATGGGGCACATCTAGAGACTTTCACTACTGTACATTGTTCTACGGATTATAGTGGGAGTCGTTTCGATTCTTCGATCGCTCCAGGAGTCTAACGCTTCAAACATGGCGCCCCGGTTTGCCGGTACTGTCTCCTGTGCCGATTTGCACATCAGTTCTGCCGGTGCCAAGTAGGGCGGCCATAGAAGACACTAGCGGCGCTTAGCGGCCAATTCGCTTGCGTCGTTTGAACTTGAAATGTCTACAATTTTTTTTTTCTAATTTTTTATCCTTTTTAATGGTTGTTTTCCTTTCGTCTGGTCATCTCCAGGTTAGTTATAGTTTAGGAATTCTATACATCCTGACAAAGCGAGACGACCCCAGTCACGGCAACGGAACTCTGCCGGCGAATCGAAGTGCGCCTAAGGCGTGTTTATCAGTCGAGACAACAAACAAAAAAAAAACACGTGGGGCTAACTAGCCAAGGTAGATGGCATACTAAGGTACATTAGTGCAAAGAAAGCAACCCTTCGGTTCTTGAACGCTTTGATAGGAAAGTTTAACCCGACACTTGGCAAGAAAGTCTAGATTTGTCTGCGTAGCACAGACGGGTTGTATCCTCATCCGTTGTTGTGTTTTTTTTTTTTTTGTTGTTGTTGTTGTTGTTGTCGTTCTCTCTGGTCCATGCCCCTAGGAGACAGGTTTATCTGGCAACAACCCATCCATTCCCCTACCTGCATTGCCGGAATCAGGAGCGTGCCAATCCAGTGATGCAGGGTTGCAAGCCCCTCTTGGAGCGACTGACTAACTGATTGACTGTGCCTTGTTCATAGGCAATATGGGTTTGCTGATGCCCAGCACCAAGCAACCCAAATCTGAGCTGATCCTGGTTCCATTGGCAGTGGGCAAGCATAGTGGGTGATCCATAAGGTCGGCCGCTAGACATATTTGTCCGGCCTTGTATGATTGGTTTAAGGTACAAGTCAAAGCGGGGCGGTAGATGTCTCCACTTTCCCGCATTAGCTTGATGCACCGTACAGTATCGATTAATTGTTGTGTATCACAAAGCATCAATGTTGCACGGAGCAGCTCAAAAGTCCCACAGTAAACTTTCACCCACCTTTCGCGAGACGCACCAGGGAGTTTGGCTTGCTGTGCACCTGCGCTGGGCGAGACGTGAAAGTGGGCATACCGTCCACTCGCGAAACCACAACAACATTGATCCGATCACGAATCACGACAAGCCATCCCTGAGCCTGCCCCGAGCTCTCAGGCTTCCTGCCGACGACCCCTCAGAGGCTTCAACAACCCGTCTGATCTGTCGACAATCCTTTCGTTGCTGGCGTTGTCGTTGCGTTTTTGCTCCTGCTGCCACTGTTCCTGCCAACCCAAACTTTGTCAAAGGCAAGGGCCGTCCTCTTGGTGACTGAACTCGATCCGCCTCGTCAAACCCACCAGACCGCCCTCAGCTTCGATTCACACCACGACACGACCGCCCTTTGGGTGTCTGGTCAGCTACTCTTCGATGACAGAGTCGTTGACCGAGCCCTACCTCTCAGCGCTGCCTTTTTCGACCAAATACGCATAGGAGACCGCTGTCGAGTTCCTATGATGTCTCGGGGTGTTTCCGGTTTCTAGGCTCTGGCTCCCGCCGGACCGCTCCGGCTCTCAGCTCGCTGCTTGAGAGCCTCGACCTCGACATAAACTGATCTTTATGGGAAGACACTGACTTTTGCTATCGATTGTCGACTCATTGCCTCTCGACAACATCTCTCCTTGCTTCTGGGCACGATCGAATAACGCATACGCATCGCGAGCATCTCCACACGAGAGGCAGCAGGCGGGGCGCATCACCAGACATCAGATGCTATTGTACCTAAATCGAATCCCACGGGGCTCTGCTTCTACCAGACACGATTGACAAGGTCGACATGGACCGTCCTCCCGCGTCGCCCGTACCGGCCCTGTCCGGGCCGACAGATAGCACGCCACGTGCCCCGGGCTTGGGTGTGCAAAATGAGGTCCCGAAAACCCCAAGTAGCCTGGCACCGCCTGCCGTGTCTTCTCTACGGGCCGACAGCGCAGGAATGATGCGAAGGTCTCTCAGCGAAGACATTCGCGAAGAGCGGGAGGAATTGCGTGAGGCTGCGGAGCAGACATTGAATGTAATCATGGACCTCAACCTCGATGGCAAAATTCGTTGGGTCAGCCCGTCATGGGTGGACGTGATTGGTACTCTACCCGAGTCTGTTCAGGGAGTTGCCATCTCCGACCTGATTGTCAGCGACAACAAGACCGTCTTTGCCGAGATTGTCGAGTCCATGCAGAAAGATGACTCAAAAAGTCAGTTCATCAGGTTTGTCGTAAACCTTGGCCCCCTCTCACGCCTAGCGTCGCTGGACGCAGCTAGGGATGGTGATGCTCAGCCCGAGCGTGAGACTTTGGAGCTCGAGGCGCAGGGAATTATGGTCTATGATACCTCGTCGGGTGGAGAGAGCCATGTAAGTTGTTTACCCATTCTTCTTTCTGAACGCCCGAACCACCGCGGATAACTGACTGCTTCTATGCTTTGTCAATCTACAGACTATGTGGATGGTTAGGCCCTCAATTGGCCCACGAGAGATCAAGATAGACCTTCCCGACGTCATTGTCGAGTCTTTGGGCTCGGGCGCCGAAGTTCTGGCCAGCTATCTCACGCAACTAGCCGAGACAGGCCTGGACGACCCTGCCAACCATGCACCACCACTTCCAGTTCTCTGCCGCATCTGTGAGCGACAAATCCCTCCTTGGTGGTTCGAAAAGCATACGGATTTGTGTTTGCAGGAGCACCGCGCCGAGATGGACGTCCAAATGGCTCAAGAGAGCTTGACAGAGCACCGCCATGCTATCGTCAAAGTACTTGACGCACTCGAAGTACGGAAGAGTCGATCATTAAGTGGGGATCAGTCACCACTACCACTAGCAGAGTATAAGGGGTTTCCCATTGGACCACCTCCGTCGACTACTTCATCATCTGGAGCTTCTTCCCCAGCACCAAGCAATGACAGGTCATCCCGTGAACGACCAGGACACGTTAGAGGCCGTTCTTTTGCCGTTCGCAGGCCCCAAGCTCGAATTGTCGAACTAATCCTGGATCTTTGCGATACCGCTTTGGAAATTAGCCCGCCGGCCATCAAGGAAGCATCGTCCACAAACCCGGGCGAGTTTCGCACGCAGTCTCCTCAGTCGGAGTCACGGATATCGCAGGTGATGCAATGGCAGTCTCCCAGCACCAACACCTTGGAACAGGAACAAGGACTTGCTATGTTGTGCGCCGACACGGAGAATGTTGTAAAGGCAAAGGTTGAGGCTGTACTTCGACACAGGAGGATCATCGAATATGCTGAGCGCATCCGCATCGAGTTTGCAGTCACCGTGGAAGCATGCATCGAGGAGGCCATGAGGAAAGCTGCCAAGATCGCTGCTGGTCGGCTCAGTGATTCCACAGAGGATGAGGAAGAGATGTTTCAGGCGCCTGCTCCGGATGAGATTATCGAAACTGTAGGCGTCGATGCCGCCACGACGTCGCTTGCCTTGGCCTTACAAAACGCCAACATCAGCGATGATCCCGACCGACGACGCATGTCCGCCGCGATCACTTCGACTAGGTCGAGCAGCCCTAGGGAGTGCCCGACCCCGAGGTCCCATCGCGGCACACTGAGTGTCTCCGGCCACACTCGTGACTCCCGTCGCGGTTCCCTGTTATTCGAAAGCGATCCAGGTGACAGTGATGGCAGCATGCGGTCATCCTCTGTTACTTCCAGACAACCACCGCGAACCGAATCGCCAATATCCGAGTTTGGCGATCTCCGGAAACAGGCCAGCTCAAGACAACACCATCGGCGCAGTCTCATCTTGCCAGGTGCCGTGTCTCCTCGCCGACAAGAATCGCCCTCACGGGGTACCCAACCATCGTCTCCACTCCGCATCCATAAACCGCGCGGTTTGGCTTTTCCTTCCGATGCGCTGATGTCGCCCGAATCCTCTCCCATGCTTCCGGGCAGCGAATTTACATCCCCTTCGTTGTCTCATCATCACCATCATCACCGTAGGCAATCGTCGGCTGCGATGTCGTTCGCCAATGGCGAGCATGCTTTCAGACCTCCACCTTCGCCTCGACTAAGTGCTACCAACCCACCTCCGCTTGCCCGCGCTGTTCCCCCCTCAATCAAAGACTTTGAGGTCATCAAACCCATCAGCAAGGGCGCCTTTGGCAGCGTATACCTTTCCAAAAAGAAGTCTACTGGAGAATATTTTGCCATCAAGGTCCTGAAAAAGGCAGACATGGTTGCCAAGAACCAAGTCACCAACGTCAAAGCCGAGCGAGCCATCATGATGTGGCAAGGTGAAAGCGATTTCGTCGCCAAGCTGTACTGGACGTTTTCAAGCAAGGATTATTTGTACCTCGTCATGGAGTACCTCAACGGCGGTGACTGTGCATCACTGATAAAGATTCTTGGAGGCCTTCCTGAAGACTGGGTCAAGAAATATTTGGGCGAGGTCATACTCGGCGTGGAGCACCTTCACAGTCGAGGCATTGTGCACAGAGATCTGAAGCCTGATAATCTTCTCATCGACCAAAAGGGCCACTTGAAGCTCACTGACTTTGGACTCTCTCGGATGGGTTTAATCGGTCGACAAAAGCGTGCGTTGAACAGCGGAACAACAGACCCGGCTCCAGATCTGCTGAAGCAGGGACCCTTTGCTCGCTCGGCCTCGATCGCATCCTCCCGATCCACCTCACTTGATCTGCAGGCTCCAGGCCACTCGCCAGGCAACACACCGCACATAAACCCCAACGAGGGCAACCTGACACAGCCGTCCTACTTTAGCCTGGGATCTTCGAAGCGTGATTCAAGGCGATTCTCTGGTCACCGGAGCGACAGTGGGGGAAGCGAAGGCTTGGCAAACATGTTGAGCAATTTCTCTCTCCACGACGCAACTTCCGCGACAGTACCACCGCAGGCTGTGCAGTCTCCTCCTCTGGCGGATGGGAGTGAAGGTGAAGGTAGTGGCTCGCCAGACCCCGGCTCTCTTCATCATCCAATCGGTGCCCACGGAAGCGTGAGCATCGAGGCTGGAAAGGGCACCCCACCATCAAACATGCCTCCTCCTAACTGGGCATTGTTTGACCCCGAAGACAAGAACAGAAGATTCGTTGGTACGCCAGATTATCTTGCCCCCGAGACCATCAAAGGCGAACCTCAAGATGAAACTAGTGATTGGTGGTCGGTTGGCTGTATAATGTTTGAGTTCCTCTACGGAATACCCCCATTCCATGCTCCAGAACCCGAGTTGGTGTTCGAGAATATTCTGGCCCGACGAATTCAGTGGCCTGAAGAAATGGAAGACGAGGTATCTGCAGAGGCCAAAGACCTACTCGACAAACTCCTGTGCATGAATCCGCCCGAGCGACTGGGATCTAACAAGGATGAGAAGTACCCCTCTGGTGGTGAGGAGATTCGCAGCCATCCTTGGTTTGAGGGCATGAACTGGGATACGCTACTTCAAGATGAAGCTCAGTTCGTCCCGCAACTCGAAAATCCCGAGGATACCGAGTATTTCGATGCCCGCGGCGCCACACTTCAGTCTTTTGCGGAAGAGATGGAAGATCAAACTTCTCCTCCTTCGGCGCCAGTCTCGGACTATGCTGACCGTCCACACGATGCCCTCTCGCGCGTGCGCTCTCAGTTCAACTCGATGAAACGAGGGCTGATGCCTTTACACATCCCTCCACACGTTCGAGACTTGAAGAGTCGGAGACTGAGCGAGCCAGTCGCTACGGATGACTTTGGCAACTTTTCCTTCAAGAATCTCCCAGTTTTAGACAAAGCGAACAAGGACGTCATTCAGAAGCTGCGGGCTGAAGCCTTGGCCGCTCAGAATAAGCCAGCGTCCATAAGCCCCGGTGGTCTCAGCGTGGTTACATCTCCCGGTGGCCCGAGTGCCAGCATAGAAGGCAGTCCTGTCTTGTCGATGCCTGTTCAGAGATCCCTTTCTAATGCAAAGGCCTCTCAGAGACCACAGTCTCCATCTGGAATAGGCCATAACGCTTCCCCAAGCCGGCCATCACAGCCCTCTTCACCTCTACTGGTCTCCTTTGTCGCTAGTCAAGGAGGCGAAGGACGGCGAAAAGCATCTAGCAATGCTTCCAGCTTTTCACAGCCTTCCTCGAGCAGCTTGCAACCAGGAAGCTTCTTCGAAGTACCCCGTGTGCCCCCGAGTCTTCAAAAGGCTGCTACGGTGGCAGCTTCTCCAGTCAAGGGGCGGCCCATACCCTCCCCGTTGCCCTTGTCTCCCCAAAAGATTTTGGCAACGCCTCGTCAGGGCAGTGGATCTTCAGCCACTCGCTCGCGATCCTTGACTGTCGGTTCCCAAGACGGCAGCCCGGTAGCATCGGACCTTCTGGTTCACCATCGAAATCGCCGAAGCCAAGTCTTTGACATGTCTCCGTCGTCCTCCGACAATGAAGGTGACAAGGCCAATGCCTTGTTGCGAGTACAAAGACGCCGCCAGAGTTCAAGACGAATGTCTCAAATCAACTTGGAAAGCACTGGTCCGGTATTCCGACCCCTCGACGTGCTCATATGTGAGGACCATCCAGTTTCACGCATGATCATGGAGAAGCTCCTCGAGAAGCTCCGTTGCCGTACGATCTCGGCATCAAACGGTTCAGAGGCTGTGCGATATTCTATGAGCGATATCAAATTTGATATTATCTTTATGGAGTTTAGACTGCCCCAAATTAACGGTGCCGATGTCGCCAGGATGATCCGCGAGACAAAGAATTCCAATTCCCACACACCAATCGTGGCTATTACAGCATATCTCAAGGAACTTCAGGCACCTCACTACTTTGACTCCTTGATCGACAAGCCCATCAGCTCGTCCAAGCTGACAGAAGTCCTTAAAAATCTGTGCCAATGGAAGCCACCCTCATCGAGCCAATACAGCTCTCTGTCCCTGCCCCTTAGCCACCCTGCCCCTTCTGGCTTGCGACAAGAAAGCAGCCGGCTTGAAGACAGCCCAACCTCGGGCTCCTCGATCTTTGCGCAACGGACAGGGAGCAGTTTCCGTGGATCAAGCCGCGAGGATTCGATCAGTTCTAGTTTATTTGGCGATTCCGAGTCTGTGGCTACGGATGATATTCCCGTTGTCATAAGTCGAACAGCAACGGGTGAATGGGAAGAGGGTGCGCTGGGCATTTCTCAGGACGAAAAGGTCCTCAGTTCCAGCGAGCCCACAAAACTCTCCCCAATGCCAATAGATGCACCACCCAAGACTCTTACTCAACAGAGGTCCCTGGAAAAGCTCAAGGCCAAGCGAGAAGCCATAGAGAAGAGGCGCAGTGACTGCTCGGTCGACTCGGCCGACGATGAGGACGAGGAGCTGGGAGTGAGCAGCTTGGATTCCCGCAGCAACAGTTCTTCCACCAGTGGGAGTTTACATTCTGGCAGTAGCCATAGCCAGAGTCGACAGCACTTCCGCAGCAAATCGGTCTTGCCATCTTCCAAACTTGGGATCGAGATGATGCGAGCCAACAGCCACGACAGTGTAGTCTTTCCGCCCGATTCCACCGGTCCGGGTGAGACTGAGCTTCGCGAGTCACCGCTTGGTCAGCACGACGAGGAGGATGATGTGGGTGACACCACCGTCATACACACGCCTGATCAGTGCGGATCTTCCGAGGACAACGCCACAGTCGTTGGGGTTGACGAAACACCACGGCCAGCTAGTAGCAGCCAGTTCATTACCGATGGCGGAAATGATGGTTCGAGCGACCGACCATCCGGCAAGTTGGCACAAGGTGGTCAGAAGCCCACGAACTTCATCTAAAGAAGGTCAGTCACCTTAGGCCAAATGAACGACTATCTTTTATTTTTCTTTCGTAGTTGGCCAGGGAGTAGACGAACCTGCCCTTGGCCTTCTTTTCTTTATGTCATCCGTTTTGAAGGATCAGAATGAGGCTTTCATTTTTTCCCAAATTTGAGCGAGGCGTTGAAGGTACGGCATATTGAGACTGTACATACTGATTGCGTTTCGACGGCTATTACTATTTCTCCTTTGTTTTGTTGGTTTCGCTTCCTTGGTACTTGTTCGTTGCCCGTATGTTACGCCTCTTCAGGCCGGTGGCTCTTGGGGAGCTGGTGTCAAAAGGAGGCATTTTTTACGAAACACGAAGCGAGCCATGGATCACTCTACTCTTGAATGTTACTACTATCAATTTCATTTGTACATGGCGGGGAAGATACAAAATTGAGTTGAAAACGAGAGGTTTTCGAGGTTTTTGCCTTTCTGCACATGAAGGCTATTTTTTTTTCTGTGTTGCTCTTTCGCCCTCGCCACTTGTGGCGTTGGGTAAAATGGGGGGCGGGGGGGGTTTTTTTTCTCTTCCCATACAGTCGTGTGTTGCAGT
>JAVHJQ010004914.1:0-22595 GCA_031306095.1 Pyricularia sp. CD86 | reverse complement strand
AAAGAGGGGAGGTGCTCAAGAATGTCCCAGGGCTGATCGGTCAAAGCGATCAAGCGATCCTAGACTTTATGCCGCACGAGCGAGAAAGGGCAGACAAAGAAGTAATCCCATCCACTGAGCCCCGGTTGAATTTAAAATATTATGGATGCGTATGCCAAATATAGGACCAAAAGACATAACTCCATCTGCCAACAACAGCACATTTTTGGTCGCGAAGCTGGCGGCCCCCGGCGCTTAAAGATGGACATTGTGTGGAGCGAAGGTCGTGAGGCCTCTGGATGAAGCAGCGACGTCATTGGTTTTGTCAAATGGCTCGGGTGAGTTCCCCGCGCCACCCACCCACCAGCCAAAAACCCATCAGCAAGCCAATTGAAACCGCAATGTATGGCCCTGTGAAATGGGATGATAATCAATTTATGTGATGATGGGAGGGAATAATAAAACCGCTTTTTACAAAACTGCGATTACTACCTTGTGCATGTACACATACGTAGTTGGCGCCACGAAACGAATCTGAGTCTGCCAAGGCATTGGGGGTTGCCACAATTCTTTTTCGTAAATCTGGCGTCTGAAAGCTTGTCATCTGTACCTACCTACCACCTACATGTACTTTACTAGGTAGGCACGCACATTTTTGCCCCCGAAACCGCCCAGTCTTTCTATCCGAAGGCGACATGACGATTCGAAGGGAACGTAAGCAGAGCTCAAATGCCGTCGCGTCTTTGCCACGCGCAGGTAAATCAACGCTTGGCAAGTTGCACAATCAATCATATTCACATTACAACAATTTTTTTAATTTTGCAGTTTCAAAGCACTTCTTCGTGTCGGTGACGCCGGTGCATTGTGCGGATAGAGTGACTCGAAAGAATAGGGGTAGGTAGTATATTTAGGGGGAGATCGAAGCAAAAAGGCATGCATCAATTCCAAATTTACAGCATTAGGCCTTGGTCTACCCTTGCCTTGCGTTTAATGGAGATGAGAAGAAAAAGAAAGTACTTAGTTTAGTTCTGGACCACAAATAGTTTAAAAAGCTGATATATAAACTGCAATTCTTCTGTCTAATACAACTTCCTTTTATGAATTCTTAATTACCACGTAGCTTCTTTTATGAATTGAACCTTCGTTTAATTTTCTTTATTAAATTTCGTCAAACCTAATTATCTCAATATGCTCGAAAAACATTTCATATTTGGCTGTCTTTTTGCCTTTTCGCTTCTGAATAATGTTACGGCAACCGGTGATCTTACGGCAGCTCAAGCTGATATTTTAAATAGGCCTGATTCTTATATCATAGGACTCGGTACTACTATTCCACCAAATGTGCTTGGGGAGCATTCGGGCCTAACCCCCAAGGCCGTTTCCTCTATTCCAAGTGGAGATGCAACTGTTAGGATCCACTGGTTCGAAAATTGGCTTGTCGGTTATTATCTACAGAAGAACAGGGACAACCAACCTGAAACGTATTATGTTTATGGCGTCGACAAGCAAAATCCTGTCGTCGGAGCTATCCGCACATATGCGAGCAAAGAGGCGGAAAAGACTCTAGGCAGCCGCGACAGGGATCACTTTCATACTATGACTTTTCAGCGAATGCAGTGGCAGCCGCTGTTCCCGTGCCTTGGACGAGCATTAAGGGATGGTGGATAGTGTCGCCCTCCCACGACCCCGAAGAATTCCATGAGAATCCGGATTACAGGAGATTCGTTCGACCTATTCCTACTCCTCCTCGTCCTCGCAGGAGGAAGTTGAGGCTCGTCATGCCAGGGCACCTTATTTAGATTAGTGACAAGGCTATGGACACACGCGGACAGTAGCCGGGATTCAATATCAGTTGCATTTCCAGCCAAACATCGGGTCTCTTGTGCAAACAAAATGCACGCCGACGAGCAAGATCCGTCAGGCCCTAAGTTGAGTCAAAGCTTTATAGGGCTTCCTTGATTCATGATTGAGGAATCATTTTAAACAGACAATGCCCATCAATTGTAATTTGCAATTGGGTACTTTGCCCCGTCTCCTACAGACATTCTTACCGTCATATTCTACCTATCCATGCACCAAGGAATGCCTCCACTTTCCTGTATATTAGTACCTATCTTGAAGGTTAGAGTATTAGACTCGTTGTCCTTTTTACACGATACTACCGTTTAGAACAGTAACCCTAAAGCCTGGCCTGATGTGATTGGCACGATAGAATTGGCTGCTTTTTCAAGTCGGCTAGGTCCTCTCAACTGTTAACAGCTCCTGATCCGGCTAGATGCATCACCAATGTCCTGTTTTCCACCTGGGGTGACCTATACTAACTATCCTGCGACTCATGCGGATAAACAAAATGGGTACCCATGCTGGAGAAGGAGGGAAAGTCATAGAATTCTAAATATACAACATTGTTACTTGGTCTACCCATGTTCTTCTACCTTTGCAAAGATATATTAGGCTTACCTATCCTTATATAGCCTGTGCCTCTCCTAATATTTATAAAAATGGTTAGTCTGATATTTTCTTTTGTTAAAGACAGGACCCTTTTACATATTAACCCTTGATTGCAGCTTGTGGCTTGTTCTTTACATTCACTCTTCTAAATATGTTGTTCAAAAGATCTCTCATTTATTTCTATTTTCTTGCATTTTCGCTTCCAAGTAGCGTCAAAGCCGATGATGACAATTGGATGTTCGGTATCAGTGCTACTCCAGAATTTCTTCAAAAGCATGGCGGCTTAACCCCTCAGGCTATCAACGATATGCCAGATGGAGACCTACCCGTTAGGTTAGATTTCTATAAAAAACAAATTGCCAAATATTACCGGCACAAATATCCTGAACAAACATATTATATTTATGGGGTCAACGTCGTCGCCAATCCAGACCTCGTTAAACTCCTTCGAAGTTATAAGAACTCAGTAGAGCGGCGCAAAAAAAAGGCCTATTATCTGTTTGACCATTCGGCCAAGGACATAGTAGCCGCTACTCCCATACCTTGGGATAGTATCACGCTGCAAATGAAAGTCGCGCCCCCCATCAAGTGCACATCTTTCAAGTGCTGGTGATCGTGATCAAGTAAAAAGTATCTACGATAGGTTATCAAGTGGTGGCAAGGCTATGAACACGCATACACGACTGGGATTCTGTGCATCAGACGCACCCTAACCTGGGGGAACCTGTAGTGCTTTAGCTTGATTTGAAGATGGCGCATATTTAGACTTGCAGCGGTTATTTTCAATAGACAAAATTAATGCCGATCTAAATTTGTACACTTCAGGCTGGTTTTGCATATCTGTCACCTTGGACTCCTGCCCCCAAGGTACGAATTTCTTGCCTTGAATGGGTTGGAAAGACGTTGTTGACACTGACACCTAGATGCATTCCCCTCCATAACTGAAACTATGGCGGGTGACCTATGATAACCAGTCTACAGCCGACTTCAAGAAAAGCAACACATGTCAGCTGCCAGGGGCGAAAAGAAGCAAAATCTTTTCAGAGCCTTTTCTGCATGTATACAGTATCCAACATGTTGACCTCGCCAGTCTCAATGTCGGTCCAAGGATAGGCGGTCTTGCGGTGGTACGGCTTGTAACCCTGCTTGAGATACCAGTCATGGTTGGATTTCTACGTCCCCCGTTCGAGTTCAAGAGTCAGTTGGTTACCGTTTCGCGGCGAGAAAGGGAAAATTTGGCAAGATTTGTATCCCAGAAACGTTTGCATACTCACAACTGGTGCGGGGTTTCCAAAATGGGTGTAAAACGTCTTCAGCAGCGCGGGAGCCAGTGCATGGTCAGGTGCAATGGCATCCAGGCCGACGATGGTCCCGTTGACAGGTGGCGACGCTGCTAGTTGCTCGATTTCGGTCATCGCAAAATTGCCGATTCCGAGCCTCTGAATGACCCAAGATACGTAGAAGGGACCGATCCAGGTCACGACGTCGGCTGGGCCTGGAGGAGGTTGGACTTCCTTCATCGTGACCACGTACTCACTGTCAGGCTGGAGCCGACCGAGGCCGATGTGGCCGATGGGGATGAAGGAGGTCTTGGACGGTGTGCGCTGCTGGCCCCATATCTGAGCGGCTGTGTCCTGGATCGGAGTTGCTTGCTTTGGTTCAGGTCCCGCGTTAGAGCAAACGAGAATACACGACTCCAGGCAGAGGCATAACCCAAAGGCTGCGGTAACTCACATTCGGATATCGGTCACAGTGGGATTTGACCAGGTCATCTTTCTCGGGTAGTCTGTCGTCTAGTACAAGCCAGTACATGACCAAATTTCCCTGAGCAGAGAGGGCCTTCCACCTCTCGATGCCATCCTTGCCCCAGCCGCATGTCACTCGCTGGTTATACAGCAATTCCGTATGTGCGGCAGAGGTGAAGTCGCACGGGACAAAGTAGGCCTTCGGCGGAAGGGGCTCTGCGGCGGACATTAGTGGGGTATGGGATGTGACTGGGAATTGGTGAGTTGGGCAAGGTGGGTTGTTTTTGTTGTTGATTTTGATGCTTTGAAAATGCAGCGGGCGAGGGGTTTATATAACAGACAGGCTGTTTATACTGGAGTTACGTTGTTTATGGATACCATATTTATCTACTAGTACCACCTGATATGGTAGATGGATAAACTTCAAAATGTTTTTGTAGGTACCTACCTAGGTAGGTAGGTAGGTAGTTGGTATATTCCATGGAGGCTCATGTCCACAAGACAGATATGGTAGGTGCCTGGGGATGTAATCGCGTACCTACCTTACCTCCTTACCTAGGCACCTAGGTCGGTAGGTACACTGTCCACCCTCAAAGCCGCTATAGCCTTGCCTTGCATGTTCTGAAGGGTGTTGAGCCTAAAAGGGTCACCACTTAATCGTGCCTCCAACGCCCTTCAAATTGTTGGTCAAGTGCCCCGAGTCAAAGTCTCTCTACGATACGCGCCCTTCCGCCGAGATTGAAGAAACTTTTGAGTTCGACAGACCGTCGGCTAGAGACATTCTCGAACGCATTAAACGCCGGCTGTCCTGATCTTTTGCTTCCCCACGATTCTCCGGAGCTTCTGCACCCCCTCGATAAATCAATAAGTTGTTGCCGTATCACAGAGACAATGGTGACCGGATTATAGCGCACACTGGCTTGCGCCCTTTCCCGGGTCATGATCCGCCGAGCGCTTGGGGGAGGATTGCCGAAAAACCCTTGGGAGATAAAGGGCGCGCAAAAGGGCGTAGGTACAACAAATTGCGGGCCTTGGGCGGCAGGGGCGGGAAAATGATGGGTCACGTGTGACCTCCTTCCTTTTTCTTTCTGCACCATACCCTGTAATTATTTTGTATTATGGTGGTTGTACTGTATCTGTACCAGATCAAATCCCTCAAATAGCGCTGGCGGCTAATTAAGCGAGAGCACAAGGGAAAGACCTCAGACAAAGGGCCTCAAATTGTGGTCGCCAAAGGCATGTTTTGCAAGGTCATGGTAGGCCAAAAATTTCCCCAAGATTACCGGAACTGATGTTATCCCGTTTTGTTATGTTTTCGTTTCTGCAGGTCAGGTTCCATGCGGCTCCGGAGAGCCTCAATGGGGTTTCAATGGGACGAGAACGCTCTAGGCTGTAGCTGGAGGTCCGCTCCTATTGTGTCCATTGTCTCTATTGTCCAACCTATTGTACCTTTCCCTTTGTTCAAACTCTTCCAATATGCATCCACAACGCCCTCTGTTCTTACGCAGAACATGGCTGGCTTTTAGCGAAGCCAAAACAATAAATAATGTTATTGAAATTTGAACAAAACAGACGGCATTGGCAACACCAGCTTTTTCACTGCTTTTCTACAACATCACTCACTTGACGTCAGTTTCTTGGCCTTCGCACCCATTTATCCTCCAAGATGATTCTTGACATCGTGTAATTGCTGTCTCTCAGCTGCCTCTTGTTTTGTTCTTTGGGCTGGTCCCCTTAATTCCAAGGTGCTTAAGCAGACCACTTTGATTCCATTTCGTCATTAACAGCACCATACAAATATGAGACCGCTCACCACAATATTGCTGGCATCAGTCCATCTGCTGCTTGGACAGGTGCCAACTTCATCAGCTGCATGGTTGGAACCAAGACACCACCTTACTAACCGGGGCGGCTTTGCAAAGATGGGTAGTGGAATCAAGGCAGTAGTGCATCCTCACCCGCAGCTGGTCGGCAGTGACACATTCGATCAGCTTCTTGATCATCATAATCCCTCCAAGGGCACCTTCAAGCAGCGGTATTTCTGGGATGCTTCGAGCTGGGCTGGTCCTGGCTCTCCTGTTTTTCTCTTCAACCCGGGTGAGGACTCTGCAGACGGCTATGTTGGATATCTCGACAACCATACGCTTCCTGGGCTGTACGCCGACACCTTTCAGGGGGCTGTCATAGTGATAGAACGTGGGTGCCCGGTCTTCAACGATCAGAAAATGTTATGGCCTTTTAACCGCTAACCTTGTCCGTTTCTCTGCATCTCCAAAACAGACCGCTACTGGGGCAAGAGCATCCCCTTCGACACCCTGACAGCCGAAACTCTCCAGTATCTAGACGTGCCTCAAAGCATCATGGACATGACACACTTCGCCAAGACGGTGCAGCTGAGCTTCGACAAGTCCGACGACGGGGGCGCCAACGCGGAAAAGGCCCCCTGGGTGCTGATCGGCGGCTCTTACTCTGGCGCGCTCGCGGCGTGGACGCAAAAGCTCAGCCCGGGCGTGTTTTGGGCCTACCACGCCACCTCGGCCGTCATCGAGGCCGTGCACGACTTCCACACCTACTTTGCGCCCATCGAGGCCGCCCTCCCGCGCAACTGCAGCGCCGACGTCCGCGCCGTCGTCGCCCACGTCGACCGCGTGCTCGACTCGGGCAACTCGACCGCCACCCGGCAGCTGAAGCGCATGTTTGGGCTCGAGCACCTCCGCCACGACGACTTTGCCGAGCAAATCACCACGCCCATCTGGAAGTGGCAGGGCGATCACCGTGCCGTCTTTGAATTTTGCGACTACATGCAGTCCGACGACGGGAGGATCAAGGATGTGAACCTGACGAGCGACAGGGGACTTGGCCTGGAGAAGGCCCTGCCGCTGTATGCGAAGTTTGTGAACGGCACGAGAGGGGAGGTTTGCCGGCAGTTCAACTGCGACTCGCACAGCAACACGCGGGGATTTAACACACCGACGGACCTCTCGGGTAGGAGACAATGGGACTGGATGTTATGTGTAAGATGTTTCCTCCATCAAAGACCTTGAAGTTCCGTAAAGAAAGATCCTAACTGAAAAAAAAACAACTTCAGCACAACCCTTTCGGATGGTGGCAGGTCGGCCCGCCAGAATCCGACGGCACCAACATCGTCTCGTCGCACATGCGCCCGGAGCACTTCTCGCGGCAGTGCGCCCTAATGTTCCCCACGACCGGCGGCTTCAACAGCGGCTCTGTCAGGGGCTTCACCGAGTCGATGCTGAACGCGTGGACGGCCGGCTGGGACGCCGACTTTGAGCGCGTCATCTTTTGCAACGGCGGCGACGACCCCTGGAACAGCGCCACCGTCACCTCAAAGTTTCGACCGGGCGGTCCGCGTCGGTCCACCGATAAGGCTCCCGTGTTTGTGATCCCAGGTGGCATCCACGTGCCGGATTTGATCGTCGACGACACGCCCTCGGAGAGTCTGGTCGTGGCACAGGAGCTTGAGGTCATGGGGAGGTGGTTGGAGGAGTGGCTTGTGGAGCATAGCAAGGACCCTTTGGGTTGATGGCCCATTTCGATATGTGAACGATCTCATCGAGTCTATAGTAATGAATCCAGCATGGCCAGGGGCGTCCTGATCCTTAGCTTCTTACTGCTTCCATAGAGGCATTGAAAGAATACGCGTGATTTGTTCAACCCTTGTATTTGTTGAGTATAACATAAAAACACTTGAAATCTATCTGTATGTGTATATGCAATGTTGTGAACAAGTCTTATCACTGTTCCAAAAATCTGCTCCATCCAGCGCTGAATCTCAATCATCATAATATTCTCCTGTAAGTCATGCCGTTGCATTGTTGAAAATCCAATTCTTTCACGAACCCCTTTCTGGATTCTAACCAACTGCCCAGAACAAGGGCAAGATCCTTCCTCAAAGAGACTCTTCTTTTGTCCCAACGAGAAAGATCATGATATATATCACCAAGTATCGGGGCCAAAGCGACCACCTTCGGGCACGCTCTTGTATGCACAGGCCTGCCAATCGCATCCCTGCTTGTACACCTCTGTGCCCCACCAGCTGAACCCGTCCATAACACCTGGGTAAATGAAGGTGAAGAAGACAACGACGATTCCTGACGCGAGCGCCGAGTCCAGCGCCGCGCTGAGCGTCATGCTGTACTTTGCCCACCAAGCTGTGGCGCGTTTCTTGAGTAAAGAGTTGAACAGGTAGCATACGAGGGCCCACACGGAAAAGTTCAGACCTGTCGCGGGCGGGATCCAACTCAACGAGCCAAAGAGAACCGGCAAGTTGATCTTGCGGATGATACTATCCTTCTTGCCCCTGCTGATGTACCACAGCGGTATAGGTGCTATCGCTCCGACGAGGAAGCACCAGACCAGTGGTCTGTACGTTGCACCACGACCAAAGAACTCGGACGGTCCTACCACGCCCCATAGGATGGAGCCGTTGAAGTGCACCCGAGCGATTGGACAAGTGAACCCGTTGATGGCCTCGGGCGTACAGATACCTGGGATGTTGCGGAACATCCAGTTGAGAACGGCTATCTGTGTCAAGGATGACACGACCGTTGCCACCATCTGCACCATGAAAAGGATGCGAGGCGGGACCTTCATGTAGTGGCCGAGCTTCATGTCCGCTGCAAATTTGATGCCTTGAGAGGATGAAATATACCCATACGTGACGAACACCATGTTTGCCACAGGCCGGCCTGGAAATATGGCTCCACAGACGAGCTGGCAAATCAGATAGATGCTGGTGTGTTGGTTGGTAACTGCCATGACTATTCCAATCGGGATGAAAAGGATGCTGCAGATTCCCAGGGCCAGCAGAAGCCCATACCAAGGCAGATGAATCGGGTAGCTACATAGATAGAGTTAAACAGCCATCCAGATGAAATATGAGCAAGTATTTCGGTTAGGGAACAGAGCACTCACTACTCGACGACAAATATGCCGATAGCCGTCATCGAAACAAATGTCATCAAGTACCAATGCATCGGTGCATCCTTGTACCGCTTCATAAGCCTGTTGTGGACATCCTCGCGACTCATAATATCCTCAAAGAATGCAGAGCTCGCCGAGGCCTCGCGCCGAGCCTGCACACCGTTCGCATTCATTTGTCCATCATCATCACTCGAAGTCGCAACTGGCTGGTAGGTTGCGACCTTTCCTTCTTCACGTGCCTCTTGCAAAGACTTGGTCCATTGCGTCCAAATATCACGGCCGTGCCAGCATGCCGTGTGTGTCAACAAGGCAGCCAGCCCTGCAAACTGCACACCATAGCTAAGCACATAGGTAATTGGCAGAAATACTCGGCTGTAGTTCTTGTATGCCTCCGAATCGAAGACAAAGTCCTTGGTCAAGATCTTGCTGACGTCGTAAACCTTTCCAGTATTATCAAAGACGGCAGCAGAGAGAATAGGCATGTACGATGAGTACATCCAGTTGCTATAGTAAGCCAAAGGTGCCAGGATCCACATGACAATGACCAGGCCACCGACGACGTTCATGGCGGCCCAGAATGGAGTGAGCAGAGGCGAGCCGATATATGCAACTTGGGCCCAGTCAAAGGTGAGGGGGAAAAGACCCAGACCAGACACGACACCGAAGAGGTTCGCCACGACCACATTCTTTGGGGCGAACCACGTGATAACGTTGAAGTAGCTCAGAGCAGGAAACAACAAGCCTGGCAAGAAGTAGAAGAGGAATGCACAGATAAACACAACATAGAAGAAGTTCCACCGGCTGATTTTCCAGCCGTTTGCTGGCTTGTTCTCTTCCTTGTGCAGCGTTGTGAACATGGCAGCTGACATCAACGTCGACGGCCAAATCATGCCGCTCGGGCGTACCAAAAAGCGCCGGGTCAAGCCGGCGAATGTGTAGCCGAGGATTTGCGTCGAAAGGGTCAGGAGCAGCTGGTAGGTGATGCTGGCATCCTGCTTGTAGAACTGCGTCTGCTCGACAATGACATCGGTCGCAAAGGCGAAACCAAAAGAGACGTTGCTGCTGACATAGACACAACTGTGCTCTTTTTCGTTCCACCGACCTTGTGCTAGCCACAGTCGCAGGCGCTGGGCTTTGCTCATGTCATGATCTTCATCCCATCGGCCGGGGACCTGCACACCGGCGACGAACTCCTCGTCCGGGTCACCTTTGCGCTTGAGTAGAAAATCCCATGCTAATCCAAGGGGGTGAACTAGAAGTAGCGCTATAACGGGCGTGATGGACACGCTGGGGTATCTCAAAGAAAAAAACAGATTTGTAGACGATCCGAGGATCGAGAAAAGAACAGACAATGCCCACATGCGAGGCGTGTTGATGGATAGAGAAGTATTGTCGACAGGCGAAACTGAGGCTCTGACTTGCGGGTATGGCGAATTGTCTGGAGGGTTGTTCTCATCCTCGATGGCTTCTGGTTCTCCCCTGGAGATACCGCCTTCGCTGCTGCTATCGTCGCCATGCTTGGGATCGTCAAGGGCACCGCCCTCCGTGACGCCGAAGCGACCCTCCAGGCCACCGAGGACAGATGATGCCCCAAGCTCTTCTCCCGAGCGCCTGCTCTTGACCCTGACGTCCTCCGACTTGCGGCGCCGGCTCGAGGTCTGTGAGGCTATCCGCCCAAGCTCATCTGCATCTATTGTTGTTGCCGTCGAGAAGTGCCCATTTGCTCCGGGCGGCTTCACATTGTCGAGGGACACAGCACCGTACGATGGCGCACTCCGAAACTCATCCGAGTCGCGGAGAGCAGGGGTAGCTTTCCTCATCGGGTCGGCTGTAGCTTCGTCGTCAAGACCCGTCGTGGATCGGATGTCAGCGTCTGTTTGAGCCGGCACGTCGTTCTTCTCCTGCCGGGACGCAGCAATGTTGACATATGAGGCGATTGAGGGGAATGAGGAAGAGCTGGGCTGCCTGCCAACTGAAGGGGTGTCGAGAGCCTGCCCAGTATCAAAGGATGGTGACAGGGAGGGCTGCTGCTTGGGGGATGAGGCGAGGGCACTGTGCCCATCGGCAGTGGTGTCGAAGAGGGGCTCTCGGATAGATGTGGATTCCGCGTTGGCGTGAAGAGCAGCAGAGGGACTGAGCTCGGCGCGCGTGGGGCGACGAGTGCTAGGCGCTAGGTTGCGAAGCGGGAATGATTGTTGATCGTCCTGGGTGTCAGCAGGGTCTTCTGGCTCGGCAGCTGAATCGGATGCGTGCTGGATCGGTCGCATAGGCGCAGCCTGCTGCCTTGTTTGAGATCGATCGCGATAAAAGGAGACCGCTCTCGCTGAGCCATCCAGCGGGTCAGCGCTCAAAACTACGTGGCATACTTTGGAGTCGAGGTACAGAAATGGGTACAAGAATGGATAATGGGCGATGGGGGTTTATGCACACAAACCTGGTTGCCTTCGGCCAAGGGTTGCAGCGCGCTGGTGCCCTTGTCAGGTAAGACTGACGCAAAAAACGGCTCTGTAGGGAGAACAGGCGTGGGCGGGGTCCGCAAGAATACTGTCTCATCGAATGCGGGCAAAGGAACGGGACCCTCTTCATGGCCCGCGAGTGAATCACACACAGGGGCAGGGGAAGCAAAAAGCCCGCTACGTCGGTGGGCGCGACTTTTCCATGTCAGTACGTGGTGTTGACACTGTGCTGGGCGTTTACCACGTATCCAGCAAGGCTTAGGTCCACTTTGCTGTGTGACACGTAGGTTCACCTAGTCCAGGATTCTTCTGACTTACGCGGTATTGATTTTTCGATTTGATGGAATAATCTGTGGAGTGCCTGGACGTGTGATGGCATGCGATTGGTGAACTTGCGCGTTGGGTACTGCAGAATGACTGGAAATCTTACTACTTGAGGACTGGGGTACTTGGGTAAAATGTCGAGTGATCCTGTCATCCAAGGTTATTTCCGCCAAAAGCCTAAAGTCTACTGCACGCTAGGCCAGGTGATCTGTGAGGGACGTTACTTTTTTTTGTTTTTCTTTTCCACTGGGTCTCTTTGTTGGAGCCTGACGGCGTTGCACAGGTACAGCACGTTACTTCATGACCTGCGGGATTAGCGGCACTGCAGAATCCCGCGGCCGCCGATGCACGGCCAATGCAGGCCGAGCTTTTCAGTGTCCCCGCCGTCAAGAAGGTTTGACTGGCACGTGTGTTACACGGACCAGGAAATACTAGTAAAGCCCAGGGCCAGGCAGGTGTCCGCTTGATCTGATAAGATTGAATTGATTAATCGTCTTGTAAATCAATCCAAAATCGGGTGTCATTTGCCCAGGGTCCACCTGTATGGGAACAGTGAGGAGAAATGACGACGGCACAGTGTCACGCACGCTTATCAAAGCTTGTGTGTTTAGCAAATAACCCAGAGACCCACCTCCGAGTTGGCAACATACAATACAGCGTGGAGGAGAAAATCCCGTCGATCCTAACAAATCCCTCGAGGACAAGTTGACTGCCGAAAGCTAAGATCCTGCCTACCTAGGCACCTACCTAAGGTACTGACTGACCTTGGGGATAGGGGCTTCCGCCTGGAGATGACATTGGACGCAGACGCCGACATGACTCTTACCGCCGCCAAACAGCAGCTGCGGTCTTTGATGAAGAAGCGGCTGGCAGCAGTAACCCGCGATAATGCCCTGGCGCAAAGTATGATTACATCCATGCCTAGGCCCACAAGCCACATGACTTCACCTGCCTTTTCAGTCCATCGTCGATTGAGTATTTGCAGGGGACTAAAATAAAACATGTGCCAGGCAGAAACATCATGGGCAGTCTCCTGACTTGGGCTCCGTACATGAACGCCAAACGCATTAGTGTCTTTCTCTCTATGCCTTCGGGCGAGGTCCAGACTGATCCTATTGTACGGCATGCTCTGAGTACAGGCAAGGACGTCTACATTCCCTATCTTCACAAGTCGCCGCTCGACACGCCCGACACGCCATCGCGGGTAATGGATATGGTTCGGCTGAGGGACTTGGGTGACTACGAGTCTCTGAAGCCAGACAAGTGGGGCATACCAAGTGTCGACCCTTCAACTGTTCACGAGCGGCAGAGAATCCTGGACGGACCCGACGCCCATCACTCGGAGCAGTCAACCCTGGATCTCATGCTGATGCCCGGCGTAGCTTTTGACATTGATCCCGCAAGCGGCCTGGTGCGCCGCTGCGGTCATGGCAAAGGCTTTTACGACTTTTTTGTGCATCGATATGCCTCTAAAATCACAGGGCCAGGAGATCGAGAGTCAAGTTCCATTTTACTGGTTGGCCTGGCGCTCACCGAGCAGTTCCTGGCATCGCAACCCGATATGGCTGTGCCGATGGGACCTCTGGACCGCCGCCTCGACGGCCTCGTCCTAGGTAATGGCGAAATAAAGTCTTCCAAGTTAGACCAGCAGGACAAATAACGCCAAATATCATAAATCTTTATAGCCGGTATTTCCTGATCCCATTTTGATCCGCTCGTCTGAGCAGGCCCTGCCGGCGCAGGCCTGTCATAGCCCCAATCGTAATGCGCCATCCTAAGGCCAGCAGCCATCCTGACCCTCCATTCCGCTCTCCTTGGCCTGCTGTCCGCAGTCGCCTCTATTGTAAGCTTTGGATCAGAGAAACATTGTCACCCTTCAGAAGGATTTGACCTATCATGAACGTTAGTATTAACAACCCCGTCCAAAGAAAAAAAGATTGCGGTAATATAGTATGTGCCGTTCTTACCCAACGGCCTCCTCTTCTCCTCTGGGTTATCTTTGGTAGTCTGTTTCACTTCGACCGCGTCATCGATAACAAGGTTCATGAACTCGTCGAATCCCTAGTTCCAAATAGCCATGAAAGTCAGCCTTTCCCGTCCGTAAATAAAAGTAAGGGTTTGGGCAACATACCCTGATTTTGCCCTCAATTCTTATGCCCAATTGCTCATATAGCCAAATTGAAACAGTGGCATGCGACTGAAGCAGCTTGAAAATGCAGTTGATAGGCGGCAGAAGAATCTTGCGGCCGCCGCCGCCTCCCCGACCAGTCATTGTGGTATAGCTCAGAAGTTATTCGGCCTGGGCGCTTCGTTATGTTTTTGCGCAGTCACTGCTGAGTTGCGAGCACAGCAGCTATTGATTTCGCGTTTTTGAGGATTGTTTGGCGGTAGGTTACGGTAACTAGATTGTCGCTTTCCGTGGGCGCAAGTCGGAAGGCGCAAAGAGGAGCAAAATATTGATACCGACTATCAATCAGACGAACAAAGCTGCTTTGGCGGTGCGGTTGCACATTGCTTGCCGGGATTCTACCTGATGGTCAGTGCACGTCGCGTTTGTCAATTCTTTGATGCTACGCTTTGAGTGGCCCAACTGGCTCAAGGACCCCACCAAAAAATTGAGCCCCGCGTCAAGCCACTGGCAGCATGCCACAATTGGCACCTGTGGTGCGGGACTGCCCTTGCCGTCCGTTCGCGGGTTGCTGTCTGGCGGCGTGTTCTCCATGCCCATGTCTAGCAGCCTGTGCTGGTTGACGTTGTGACGCAAGTCCACTTTTCGGGAGTAATATCAATTTCTTTGTTTGTTCCTTACGCCATTCATGTGCACTTACTTCATTTACCACGCTCTCTATCATTAATTCATTGTCCACGAAGAGCACACCAGCTGCCTGTTTTTGCAGCGCCGCAGGCTGTCGTGCTATTCTTTTAAACCCGATTTCTCTTGATCCTGCCCGCTAGACGGAACTGCGACATCCGCTTGGCCGCCTTAATCCAAACCCCACTAACTGCGAAGTCGCCAGTCACTACACATACCCCCAATACCAAACGGTCCTGGTTCTCAACACGCGGGAGTCTCCCGCACTGCGCTCACTACAATGGCTGCTCCCGGCGCTCAGGATGTCTTCACGCCGGACAACATCCTCCAGGCGATGTCGACAATGCGCAGCCCTGACCGGGAGAAGAAGAAGGTGGCGATGGAGTATCTGGACAAGTTTCAGAAATCGGTTCGTTGCTAGTACCGCCCTTCTAGCAGGGCAACAACTGACAGTATAATTTTCCCCTGCAGATGGATGCTTGGAACGTTACCATCGGCATTCTCCAGTCGAGCACCGATGCCGAATCCCTGAACTTTGCTGCCATCACTCTCAAAGGAAAGGTAGGTTTACCGACTTGGAACTCAACATATTTTTGATCATCGACTCTAACAGTCAGTTAGATTACCTACGATCTTTCTACACAGGTCGCTGAGGGCGACCTTCCGGCTTTGAGGGGCCAGATTCTATTACTTCTCAAAAAGTTTGCGCCTGGCCCTAAGCCCGTCAGGGTCCAACTATGCGTCTGTTTGGCAATTTTGGCGATCCACATGAAGGATTGGAAGGACGTTTTACAGGACGTTGGTATGGCCCTCGGGAACGACCCGCAGAGCCACGCTTGTGTTTTAGATTTTCTGAAAGTGCTGCCCGAGGAGGTCACCGAAGGCCGCAAAATCACCCTGTCTGTACGTGGAACGCGAGAAAATACCGACCTTATACACTTCGGCCCCGGCGCGGCGCATCGCCCTCGTCCGATCTTTGCGCAGACGGATGTCTAATACAAATATCAACAGGAAGAGGAGCTGGCTCAGAGGACAACCGAGCTGCTAGGCAACAACGCTCAGCGCGTTGTTCAGATGCTCATCGACTATGCGACGTCATCAGGTACGCCATCATTGATTCTTGCCTTGGTAATGCATGAGACTCGACGTGTTCTTGACCCTAACGTTTCTTTATAGCGGAGGCGGAGCAAAATCCGCAACTGATGGAGTGTATCACATCTTGGCTCAAAGAGGTTCCTGTCAACGTCGTTGTGAAGACTCCACTCCTCGACGTTGTGCTCAAGGCCGTCCACAACGAGCAATCTACAGAACCGGCCGCAGAATGTCTCAGCACTATCTGTAGGGAAACACGCGATATCGACGACAACGCCGAGACGATACAGATCTTGCTTCCGAAACTCACAGCACTCCAGCCATTGATCGAGAAAGCAGTCTCAAACGAAGACACGGAGTCTTACAAGGCCCTGACGAAACTCTTTGCCGACGCAGGCGATGCGTGGGTTATTGCGATTGCCCGCGAGCCGCAAATTTTCATGCCGCTCGTCCAGATCCTTCTTGAGTGTTGCGCTAGGGACAAAGAAAGAGATGTGATTGAGTACACCTTCAATTTTTGGTATGAACTGAAGCAGTACATCACCCTGGAGAGGTACACTGCGGCCCTGAATCACCTCAGACCAATTTACTCTGCGCTCGTCGACGTTCTTCTCAAGCACCTACAGTTCCCTCAATCGGAAACCGGCAACGAATTAGACCTTTTCGATGGCGACCGTGAGGTTGAAGAAAAGTTCCGCGAGTTTCGCCATCGCATGGGTGACACCCTCAAGGACTCTTGCGAGGTTTTAGGTGTCAAGGTATGCCTCACCAAGGTTCTAGACGCGATCAAGCTGTGGAGCAGCAACTATGGCAGCACAGTCAACGGGACAAACGTGCCGCATTGGCAAGAACTGGAGGCACCGCTCTTCGCCATGCGTGCCATGGGTGGAATGGTCCCTGAGAGCGAAACCGATGTCCTCCCAGAGCTCATGGCGCTGCTCTTCCAAATTCCTGCTCACGAGAAGCTCCGCTTTGCCGCAATTATGGTCTTCTCTAGGTACACCGAGTGGACGGCAGCACACAAGGAATTTCTGGAGCCACAGTTCAACTACATTGTCACGTCGTTCTCGACCGATTCCAAGGAGATCATTCGGGCTGCTGCTCAGGCGATCAAGTTTTTCTGCACAGATTGCAAGGACCTACTGAGCGACCAAGTCCTCCAGCTTCAGGCATTTTACGACCAAATTCTTGACAAGCTTCCTGAGCTTAGCCAGGAGGAGATCACGGAAGGTGTTGCCAACGTAGTGGCAGCCCAAAAGACAGAGGACATTTACAACCTTCTCAAGCTTTACTGCGACCCTCTGATGGCGCGGCTCATGGCAAAGGCTCAGAACGCAACCACCCAGGAGGGAAAGTTGGCAGTCGCAGGTATGTGACAATTCTTGCTATGATGGCGACTTCGCTTTGGATTTTCATGCAAATGTTTCTCACTAACCATCATCAAACGCTCCAGATCACCTTCAGCTCATCACCCTGTTTGTCCAAATCGTCAAGCCGTACACGGCAGATGGACAGGAGAACCCTGCGGTCAAGTATTGGCAGGAGAAGTTCAGCATTTTCTCGACAATTTTGGAGAATTCCCTCGACTTTGTACCGATTTGCGAGAGGGTTTGTCGGTGCTGGCGTTTCATGGTCATCTCTTTCAGGACTTCAATGCTTCCAATCCTCCAGGAAGGACTGGCTGCAAGGCTGGTGGAGGGCTTCACAAGGTCCAGGCAGGGGTGCTTCCTGTGGGTGACTGGCGCCATTCTCCGCGAGTTCTCCGAGGACCGCGAGCACGTGTCAGATGCTGTCATGGACTGGATATACAGCTTCTTTGACACCCAGGCAAGGAATGTGCTGCAAGTCATGAATGGGCTTTCACCCGCCGAGGCGCCAGATGTCCTCGAGGACTTCTTCCGCCTCCTGACAGATGCTCTCCTCTATCATCACCAGCGCCTGATCCCATCAGAGCTCTTCCCGGCAATTTTTGAAGCGGCGCTCACATCGTTGACCCTGCAGCAGCGAGAGCCGCTATCTGCGACGCTGCACTTCCTGCGGGACCTGCTTACATATGGGGGCGACAACCCAGCGGTCTCTACCATCCCACCTGGCGAGCCGTCGCAGCACCTGAAGCATATCGTCCGCAACCAACTGCAAGCACTGGGAGAAAAGCTCGTCGTGCGGGTGCTCAACGGCATGCTGCACACTTTCCCCCGTGACTGCTTTGCAGACGGGAGCGGTGTGCTACTGGCAATGTTCCAGGAGCTGCCCACGCAAACAACAGCGTGGGTGGAACGGGCTATCAGTTCCTTGCCCGCCGGTTCTGTCAGTCCTGCTGAGGCCACACGCATGATGACAAAGATTCAAGAGAAGCTCAGTGGCGAGGACCAGTCGCAAATGAGACAAGTTCGTGCGCTGCTGCAAGATTTTACGGTCCAATACCGACGACGAAACATACAGCAACGCGATGGGCTGGGTGAGGTGGACGAGGTATTCAGTTTCAGTGGATAAGGGTCCTGCCATCGGTATCTTGCTGGACTGCAAAAATTTAAGTCTGTTTAGGCACAAGAGCTTCGCGACGACAGCAGCAGATCTCAAGCGACCAGCTCGGCTTGAAGCAAGCTCCAGAACCAAATGGCTCGAACCGGGATGAGTTATGAAGAGAGGATGAGGATTACTTAATGAAGCATAGATCGACAGGGATGGGAAGCATTAAAAGAAACATGCGTGCCGCATTCACTCGGGAGGGAAGTTAGACGGATACAAGCAGCGCAGCGGAAGAGTGTATGCTCCTGGTAGTTGAGGCGAGCGAATCTTGGCTGGTGGAAAATATAGAAGTTGCTGGTACGGAGATATGATAGGTTTGTCGATATTTCGAGTCGCTATGCAAGGCGGCTGAGGGCAGATACATCGAGATAGGGCGCTAGTTGTGGCAGGTGAACAGGCGAAACTACATTTTCATACTGTACCTGAGGAGGCGGGCAGTTAGAAACGGAAGTCCGGGGCGCCAAAGGACTTCCAGGACGCACAAGCTCGTGGGCATCATCATAATCGATAGGAGACCGAGCTGGATTTGATAGTTGCTCTTGGACGAGGGGCTAAAGGGAGCAGCAGAGCCATTCAAACTTTTCTGAGCGACACTACTCAGCCTTGAAAAGAGCCCGGAAGGAAAGACTTGGCCTGAATAGCAAAGCATTTTTTTGAAGTTGAAGATCAGGTTGGAAGTGGTCTACTTTCAGAACGGATGTTTTACTCACGTAAGGACGGAGGTTTGGACGCAGACTATTTATGTGATGGAATAAACTACCTTAGGTTCCCGCACCAGTGCCGGCGAGGCTACCACGGTCTGCAAAGGTCAATTATAGTCTGTGAGTATTTATGACCGATCCCAGAATCTATAGATGTGAAGAATATCCTGCCCCAAGTCAAAAGCAAATCGTTCAACTCAATTATGTAAGTGACGGTCCATTTAAGCAATGCCCCGCGATGCGACCCCTGTCACCACATTGCGACGGAAGCTAAGATTGATTGTCTGACGCGCGCGCGTCATGATTGTCCAATTGAGACGGAGCTCCAAACCTTTTTTTTTTTTTTTTTGCCCACCTTCGCTCTGAACCCCAATCCGAACAAATAATATTCGACAAGCAATCCCTCACCCTCAGATTGCTCCCCACCAACCGGGCTCTCAGTAGCTTGACAGTCTGCACCTTGCTTGCCCAGACTTTGATGCTACGCATACCTCGCAGAGGCTTCAGCAGCAAGCTAGCAGAGCATGTGAAAGTCTCGTTTTCAAAGCCACAAACATTTCAACCATTGAACCATCTGCGCCGCCCTGCGCTCCACCCCCTCAGTCTCCGTTTCTCAATTCCCAAGCCTGCCATAATCTGCAGACCAATGACCACCACGCCGGCGGCGGCAGTTGCCGGGCTCTCGGCTGAGCCAGCTCAGGGACAGACCATAGAACACGACGGCAAGCGATACACGACCATCAGGGAAGGACTCGCGTACATCTTGGTGCCCGAGGCGGCTGGCGATGAAGTCAACGGCACCAGCAAGCATCCCGACCGGGCGGCGACCTCGGGTGAGGGTGCTCCACAGACGGTCTTTTACAATCCGATACAGCAGTTCAATCGCGACTTGAGCGTGCTGGCGATCAAGGCATATGGCAAGGTCGTCATGGAGAAGCGGATGAGGCTTGCGCAGCGGCGCATGGAGATGTTTGCGGACAAGAAGAGGAAGAGACAGGAGAAGAGGGAGCACCGAGAGGAAGGGGAGAGGCCGCAAAAGTTTGCCAAGACTACGGATGAAGGGGCCGCTGCGCCGGTAGAGGCCGCAAATGCTAATCCTACAGCGGCGGCGGAGGAGGCTGAAGCACCTGTCGCTGAACAGGAGGCGGAAGTGGAGGCTGCAGCACCTGCTGACCAGGCCGAAGGAAAGACTTCGGAGACACCGGCGAAGCTGCCAAACGACAAGGTGCCTCGTTTGAAGATCCTCGATGCGCTCTCGGCGACCGGGCTCAGGGCGTTGCGCTATGCCCACGAACTTCCGTTTCCGACCATGGTGACATCGAATGATCTCCTGGCGGCTGCAGTCGACTCTATCAAGGTCAACGTGAAGCATAACAAGTTGGAAGACAGCATCCGCGTGAACCATGGCAACGCCCAAGGACACATGTATAGTGTTCATGCGGACGAACTTACCAGGAGCATGCTCGCGCCATCTGGCAACAAACACCGGCGACAAACCCCCCAAGAACAGCTCAACAACCTGGGCGGCAAGTACGACGTAATTGATCTTGATCCTTACGGCACTGCGGCCACCTTTTTCGACTCGGCGGTACAGGCGGTCCGGGACGATGGCGGCCTCCTGTGCGTCACGTGTACAGATCCAGGCGTGTGGGCCTCGAACGGCTACCCTGAAAAGGCATACGCGCTATACGGAGGCATACCAATGAAGGGTTTCCACTGCCACGAGGCCGGCCTGCGTCTGATTCTCCATGGTCTCGCATCGTCAGCCGCCCGCTATGGTCTGGCGATCGAGCCGCTGCTGTCGCTCTCGATAGACTACTACGCGCGCGTGTTTGTGCGCGTGACCAAGTCCCCGGCAGCCGTCAAGTTCCAGGCGGGCAAAACCATGGTCGTATACAACTGCGATGTTGGATGTGGTGCTTGGGAGACGCAGCTGCTCTTGAGGAACAGGCCGATGCCCAACAAGAAGGGCGGTGGCGTCTTTTACAAGCACGGCTTCGCACTGGGTCCCACGGCAGACAAAGTTTGTGAACACTGCGGCACCAAGACGCACCTCGCTGGACCCATGTATGCAGGAAGGTTACACTCGCCCGACTTCATACAATCGATCCTCGACGACCTGCCGAATGCATCAACCGAAGTCTACGGCACGACTGACCGTATCAAGGGAATGCTGACTACGGCGCTGGAGGAGATCATGGAACCCAGACCGGAGGACAGGGAAGCGATCCCCAAGAAGCACGTCCGACACGAGCAAGAGGTTGCGGCGGCCAACAAGGGCCAGCAGGATGAGCAGACAAACGGTGACAAGAGTCAGGAGAGCAAAGAACAGGCAAGCAGCGGCAACGTCGCTGCGCCAAAGCTCAGCAAAGAGGAGAAGCTGGCCGAGCTTGAGCCGTACCCATTCTTTTGGAGCCCGTCCATGGTGGCCAAGGTGCTGCACTGCCAGACGCCCAACGAGGATGCCATTAGGGGTGCGCTGAAGGGCCTCGGGTACCGCGCGACGCGTAGCCACTGCAAGCCCGGCAGCGTCAAGACGGACGCGCCCTGGTCGGTGGTCTGGGATGTGATGCGCGAGTGGGTGCGGCAGAAGTCCCCAATCCACGAGGGCAGCTTGAAGGAGGGCTCGCCAGGGTGGCACATCATGCATGGGCTGCCTTCGTCGGCCCAGGAGACCAAGGATGCCGGCGAGAAGATGGAAGGTGTCGAGGGACAGGAGCAGCAGCCGGAGAAGAAGGAGGATGGTCAAACAAGCAAGTTCGAGGTTGTATTTGACGAAAAGCTTGGTCGTGAGAGGAACAAGGAAAAGCTTACCAGGTATCCGGTACACCCTGAGAACTGGGGCCCGCGGAGTAGAGCTGTTGGGGAGTAGATGCTGGGAGCTTACGGAGGGGCTTTTTGTCCTTGGTAATGATGTAGTGGAGCTTGTGGTTGAGAACGATGCATCTGCAAGGGTATGAATGAGCTACGAAAAGCTCATTCACAGTATTCAAGCTCGATTACTTGGCACAGTAAATAAAAATTACGAACCCACA
Source organism: Pyricularia sp. CD86 (assembly GCA_031306095.1). Taxonomy (NCBI): domain Eukaryota; kingdom Fungi; phylum Ascomycota; class Sordariomycetes; order Magnaporthales; family Pyriculariaceae; genus Pyricularia; species Pyricularia sp. CD86. The sequence continues at coordinate 527 of JAVHJQ010004914.1, read as the reverse complement.
TTCTTCTCGATTATAAGACGCAGAATTACCACCCAACTTCCCCCTGCATTTACTCTACAGCAGAATCCTTGAGCCTGGATGTGGCCTGGCTCAACCACCTGTCAACGTCTCCCTCGTCGTCCTCAGAATTCTACACCATACTCTTCCCAACTCACTTCCTCGCCCTTGTTGACGTTTTCGGGCTGGTAGAAATTCATCTTGAAGAACCGGATGCGCAGCATATTACTCGGACGAGTTATAGTTGGGGTTTGCTAGATGCAACCTGGAAAAAAGAAAGCAGTCTACGCACCTACTTTGTAAACAGCTCTGTGGTCCTGAGAAATGAATAGGGTTTCTCAGCGTAGGTATTTTGCCATTTGAAGGCTATGAACTGAATAGATCATTACGGGCCCCCAACTATTGACCGTAGGGCTGCGGACTGGGCTTGGCTAACTCCCAAATTGGGGTTTGGCAGACTTTAGTTTTACTATGTACAAATCTTTCGAATGCTACTGTGCTTTTTTTTTTTTTTAAAAAAAAAAAAAGGA
>JAVHJQ010004904.1:0-13073 GCA_031306095.1 Pyricularia sp. CD86 | reverse complement strand
AGATTACAGAGAATTAAAAACGATTATACCCGCAAAAAAAAAGCCGCGGCAACAATCATCAAGTGCCAAATGAGGCCATTACCCCTACCAGTCGAAGGGGCAGCCCACGGCAGCCCGACCCCAGCCGTGATTTCATCTGTCGTCCCCCAATACCCCGCGTAAAAAAAATAAAAAAGATAAAAAAAAATAGCATACAAACGCTCATGGAGATCTACCTGTTTCTAGAAGTAGAAAAAGAAAAAAAAAAGAGGACAAAAAATGGGACAAGTAGCAACAGCAGCAGTAAACGCCCCACCAAGCAAAAAGAAAACCTCATGATCCCGATGCGCCAGGCGCCCCGCCCCCATCAGGAGCGGTCGCCCTGGGCTTGACCTTGGGCATCTTTTCGTAGGCGTTTGGGCTCGGGGTGCGCTTCTTCTTCTTTTTCTTTTGCCTAGCACCACCACCACCACCACCACTCCCGCTTCCGCTGCCGTGGTCGTGGGTATGGTCGTGACAGTCCCCTCCTCCTCCTTCGTGGTGTTTCTTGCCTCCACCGCCGCCGCTGCGATGTTTCCTCTTGCCCTTGCCGCGGGTCGAGTCGTCGCTGTCGGTGCCCGAGTCTTCCGAGTCGGATGACGAGTCCGAGGATGAAGACTCGTCTGAGGATTCGCCTACGGGTTTTGTTGGGTGGTAGATGCAGCAGACTGTTTTTTTATTGTTAGCAGATTGAGCAAAAGAACTGCAGAGCGAGAGCCGACAACAACCACAAGCAAAAAAGAAAAAGAAAAATGGTAGTACCTTTGGAAGACTTCCTCCCCAGCCCTTCATTGTCCACCACGCCCTCTGCCCAGCGCACCGACGGCCCGCTGGACGCGCGAACGCCCCGGAGACGGAGGATCGCCGGCTGCGGCTGTATCGACGGGGCTGGGTGGTCCTGCGCCGGCTGCTGCTGGTCTTGTGAGGGGGTTGTTGTTTCCATCTGCGTCCGGCTCGCCGCCGGCGCGGAGGTTGTGGGTTGTTGGCGAGATTGGCGAGACGCCATCCTTTTTTTTGTTTGATTTGTTTGCTGTGGTTTCTTGTCTTGGGTTTTTTTTTGTTTTGGAATATGTTGGGTTCTCTCTTTCGGACTTTTCTTTAGGGGTTCTCTTTTCCGACGATTGTTGCTTTTTTTTTTCGTTTTCTTTCGAATCACCACCCCTCCTTTCCGTTTGTTTTCTCTCCTCCCCGATCCTAAGCGGGCAGAGTATTAAATTTCTAGCTTATAAATGAGTATTAAGGAAGGGGACATGTGAAAGATTTTATGGCGGTGTGTAATTGAAATCCAACAAATACAAGTTCGCCCCCGCAAACGGGGTCCTCACGCCCTGGTGGTGATTGAGCTGGTAATAATTTGAGATTCCCCGATCGTGGGGTGACGATGACGTTGACACAGGTCGGTTTTACAGGTGCTTTGTGCGGCGGGATCATAAATGGAGTTTCTAAGCTGTTTATGGTGGGGTGGCTAGGGGGGGAACCCCTGATCTGAAATACAGCGGCGGGCAGCAATGACATGAACCTGAACAGCCCGTTTGCTTACAACATGCCCGTGGATATATGCACTACTTTGACTGTACACTGTACGCAAAGAAGAACATAAATCCAGTAAAATTAAATAAAATTTCAACTGTAGTTATACGTCATGAAAATAGGCACGGGATACCATTCGTCTTATTTCATGTTCTGCTTCAATACATCGGCTTAATTAACTACTTACATCTTCAAAATACCTAGCTAATTGACTTCACTGCACGCATCACTCACATATTATTCATGGGAATCCGCCACTCCCTTTTACGTCTCCATGTGACGACACACGACGCAGTGACCGTCCCCTAAATCGGCAAGAAAAAAGGCAGTCACAGAATGAGCATAGACGTATAACACAGATTCTTTGTCTTCTCTCACTACGACTAGAAGACTCTAACGCAGGCTCTACATTTTCGCTTTTCTATTCCCCTCAGTCCCATCTCCCGACCACAGATACCTTAGGTTTATCCCTGCCGCAAGAAAATATCAACCATAACCTAGGGAGTAGCCTTGCTCATGCTGATAAGCCTCTTCACACCGACCTGTAGTTGAACATGTCATGTTAGCATACTTTCCATCATATTCGCCCCAACGGTAGGAGAGTTCGTATAAAAGCAACAGAACAAGGAACATCAAACTCACAATCCATTGTCCGCACTCCTCAGTCTTCTCTGTTTGAATCTTGACTTGCAGTTGCTGCGCCGCTGCGTAGTCCTTGGCCTCGATCGCCTGCGCCAGCGTGTTCAGCTGACCAATAGTGTCCGGCTTGACAAGCTCCTCATTGTTGAGGTGGTCAAACAGGTAGTTCAACCTCTTCTGCGTGTCCTTGACGTGCGGCGCGAATGATGCCGGCGCCTTGGCAGCCACACGCTCCATGTCCCTGCTCAGTATCTCAACGAGCTGCTGAGCAGATGCCGGGATGTGTGACCTGTCCCCAGGAGGGTACTTGGTCTTTGCCGGAGGCGCAGCTGCCGCGCGAGGTGGGGGTGGTGTCGGGGTGCTCATCGGGCCTCGGCCTCCAGGAGGTGGGCCGACCTGAGAGCTCGGAGGTGGGGCCATGGGCGGTTGCCCAGCCTGGGGCGGGGCCCCGTACGGCGAAGGAGCGTATTGTCCGCCTGGAGCGGGCGACTGCTGGGGAGCAGCAGCGTAGGGATTCGCAGGAGGCGGGCGGCTCATAGCGGGCGGAGGAGGCATCGAGCCAGCCGGACCCGGCCCAGCCTGTTGTTGCTGCATGGCTGGAGATGGCGCATACCTGTTCGATGGTGGCGGTGCCGCGGGAGCCGCGGTGTAGGGCGACGCAGTACGGGCAGGCGGCGCGTTCATCCCAAAGGATTGCCCTGCAGCAGGAGGGGGAGGCGCATATGTTGACGAAGCAGCCGAGGTAGGCCTTGGGGGTGCAGCACCACCAAATCCAGCCTGAGGGGGGCTAGTAAGTGGCGATGCCATGCGAGGAGGGCCTTGGCCAGCCTTGGGCGGCGGCGGCGGAGGCGTCGCGGTGCCCCTCTGTCCTGTGTACGGGCTTTGAGGGGGGGGCGCCATACCAGCTTGTGGGTTCGAGAACGGGGAGGGGACGGGCGCGACACTGGGTGTGGATCGACGTGGGGGAGGAGCCTTGGTGACCATCGGGACATCGTTCCAGCTACCAGCATCAACGGTCCTAGATGGCGGCAGCGCGGACGGCGTAGAATTCCGAGGAGGCGGCGCACCGAAATTCTGCTGAGGCTGACCGTAACCAACTCCCGGGGCGGGTCCGTATGCTCCCGCGCCGGCCGCTGGCTGGGGAGGAGCATACGAAGAAGTTTGCTGTGGCTGGTAAGGGGTGGCGCCAGCAGGTGCGTACGGAGACGCCGCAGGGGGCCCGTAAGGGTTGGCTGCCGGAGTCTGTGCCTGAGGTGCCGGCGGCATGCCGTAAGGGGTCGACACGGGCTGTTGCTGGGGAGGCTGGTAGCCCACAGGCTGTTGCCTCGTCGGCAGACGGGCTGCAGCAGGCGTCTGCTGGGTTCTTGCAGCGGCGGGCTGAGCACCAGGCTTCTTGGTCGCAAGCTGCAGGCGCTTACGCGCAACCTCTGCACCGGAGTAAGAGGCGGGCACCAGCTCCAGGTACTTCTGTGCTACAGAAAGCTGGCCGTGTGCTGCGACAATGTCTGCGTACTCAATGTACTTGTCGTACAGAGAGGCCAGTTTCCAGTCAGACGTCTTGCTCGCCTCGGCATCCTGGAACTTGGTGACGTGTCGGAACACGGTAACCTTCTCGATGAGCTGCTGCAGAGATCTGGCGTGGACTGAGAAGGTGTTGTCGGCCTCAGCCTCCTGGATCTCATTCTTCTCGGCCTCTTCGAGTGCCTCAATCCAGATGCCAACAACCTTTTCGAGCTTGGACCCAACCAAGAAGCAAAAGGAAGCATCTTGTCGGTTTCCAGTTTCGAAGAGGCGGTCTCCCAACGCTTCACAAAGGTCGGGGAACTCCTCAGGCTTGGCAAAAGTGCAAAGGGTAGCCATGGTCTCCTTCCAATCGGCAAGGTCGGCGTTATAAACGACATCCCAGAGGTTTTCGTTGATAACAGACCCAAGCAGCCTCAGGTAGCTTGGGCTACCCTTCTTGGCGCTGATGTACGCCGTCTGAACCTGATCGACCAGCTCTTTGCCACCGCAGTTGGCGATGAGGAAGGCATCGGCTATGCGATCAGCCTTGATGCAGATTTCCATGGCCTTGGCAAAGTTGCCGAGCATAATGGCCCTGGTGACTGAGTCTTCCAAGCCAGTGTTGCCTTCCCGAAGCAAGTGGAATGGGCTGTCCGTCTTGGCGCCCTTGGTCGCAGCCAACCCGGCGAGGAAATCATCTCCATCTCCACCTTCGGTGAAGAAAGTAGATAGCCTGTTCTTCTTGTGCTTCTTGAAAGATTCCTTCTCGGGCTTCGCCTCGGCGTCCTCCTTCTCTGCTCCCTCCTCTGTTGTGCTCTCCGGGGAAGCAGGAGCCTCCTCTGCCGACAGGCCGAGGTACTCGACAACCTGTTTGCGTGGGTTCTCCGCAACTAGGGTCTCCATGACCTTCCATGCCGTGGTCTCGTCCTCAGACTTGGCGTTCTCCAGGTGCGACTGGCAGATGCTCTTCAAGTCACCAGCCTTGATCGCCTCCTCAAACTTCTCGGTTGCGGACCCAATCTCAGAGTCTACTGAAAAGTGGGAGATGGAAATCTCCGAGGCTCTGGGCTGACCAGCTGCCGTCTGCTTCTTCTTGAACACGACAACCTTGCCACCGAAACCAAAAGAGGCACCAACCGGTCGCTGGTACCATGCAGGTGCCTTGGTCAGGGTGAAGGATGCACCCTGAGGCTGTGTCTGGGCCTTGGTAAAAAAGTCCTCCCCATCCAGGCTGTTCTGTGCAGCGGCCTGGGTCGCAGAGGGGTTGGTGTTCTGAAGGGTTTGTATCGTAATCTTTCCATCGAAAGAGGCGGTGGCGGAGAGGTTGGGGTTGGTAGGGTTGAAACGCGCCAGGAAGGTCCAATTGGTGACCTCAGGAAACTCTCCGTAGCGCTCGCCGGTCTGAGGGTTCCAGACGATAGTCCTGTTGTCCTTGCCGCAGGAAATCAAGAGATCGCTATCCTGCTGACACCAAGAAACTGAGAGCACTCCCTGCTCGTGGCCCTGCAGAGTCCTCTCAGGCGCATTCGAGTTCCGCAAATCCCAGAGGAAGATGACGGGCATAGTGTCGTCAGGAGTGGCAGTGAGGAGTTTAGTCGAGTTATTCGGGTCCCATGCAATAGCACTAACGGCCTTGCGGCTGTTGTTGAGGGTCAAGGACGCCTTCTTGGTCTTCAAATCCCAAACGGTAACAAAGCCACCCGAACCACCAGTGGCCAGGATGTGCGGAACTTTGCGGTTCCATGCTACACACTCGAGGTCGTCAGAGCGGGCGGCAGCAGTGCCCAGACGGAATGGGTTTGAAATGTCATTGACGTCGTATATGAAGAGCTCGCCCTTGGTTCCAGCCGTCGCGAGAATCTGAGGTTTCAGGGGGTTGAACTGTAAGGACTTGATAGCGCCCGTATGTTTTGTGGTTCGTGACATGTGAGCATCCGATGCGCCCGAAAGGAGCTTCTCGGCGTCCCACAGGTCGAGGGAGCCATTCTCTAACGCTCCGGCGATGATGCCCCTCGGGTGGTCCTCGTTCGGCGGACCCCATGCAATATCAAAAAACCTAAAAGGGCGAACGTAGGAAAGCAGTGTGAGTATGCATGCAGGAAGGCAGATAGGTAGACACAGACTGAAGCCATGGGGCTTCTAGTAACGGTGGCCTACCTTGAATCCGCACTGATGCTCGCAATGGGCTGGAGCTCTAGTCCTTGGCCCTCATCATCAAGCTTAAGGTCCCAAAGCTCCAACTTCGTCTCATCTGAGAAGTCGGCATCCACAGCTCCTGCGCGAGTACCTGTGACTACGATTGGGGCGGAAGTATCGGGCGACCAGGCAAAAGCCGCCGTCCGCGGGATCTCCCTAAGTCGGACCATGGCGTAGTAGAGGCCAGGTTTTGGTGTATATGGCCTGAGTGTCGTATATGCAAGTTCGCCTTGTACAAGTGATTGTTTTTAGTAGTAAAAAATAATAGATAATCTGCTAACAGCAAGCAGCCTCTCGAGGTCTCTAATTTTTCCCTGCAGAAAATCAAAAGGTGGGAGAGCTCGCTGCTGCTGATGCTTGCTGAAGAAAGTGGTGTAATACAGAGTGTGTGAAGTAGCTAGCGTGGCACTTTGGGGGGACGATTATCGTTCGCCGCCCATAAGCTCCTAGGCTTGCTGGGATCTTACCAGTTAATTCAATGTGGCCTTGGTTGTACCTTAAAGACAACTGCGCTAAGACATTGACACTTCCATGTCTCAATGCTTGAGCCCCACCAAAACGACAAGGTTGACGCACAGACTTTATCGAGGAGCCAACCACTCGTCTGCCTGCCTTTGATTGCACGTATCCGAAAGAATAAGCTGTGATAAATGCATAACCGTGACATTTAACGGGTTTAATACTCGACCTGATCATCAAACGAGGGCAGCAATATCAACAGGTACCGACCTCGCATCAAACCGGCTTTCTCTATTTACCACCATAAAAATCTCGCCAAAAAAAAATGACCGACGCATCACGCTGGAAGGCCACCCTTTACGTCGGAGGCCTACCCGCCGCGGCGACAGAGGCGAGCCTGCACGATGCATTCATCCCCTTTGGCGAAATCGCCGACGTGAAGATGCCCAAGAATGACAACCCGAAATCGGCAGAGACGCACCAGGGCTTTGCATATGTCGAGTATGAGGATGCAGATGATGCCAAAGAAGCCATGGACAACATGGACCAGTCAGAATTCTTTGGTAGAATTATCAAAGTCCATGCTGCAAAGCCACCAAAGAGTGCTAATGAGGGACTGGGCAGCAAGACGGCTGTCTGGGAGCAGGTTAGTATTTTGTCTATTGGCTGTTTTGTATTGCAAGTGTTAAGCTTTGTGCTGACTTGAAATCTTCAGGAGGGATGGCTTGCGAAAAATGCCGTCGGCGAGGAGGACAGGTTGGCTGGAGACCAGTCGGCTATGGCAACGGAACCCGCTCCTCCAGCAGAAGATCCGATGCAAGGACTTGAAGGATTGGATGTTGCCGGGCCTAGACCTGAATGAAATAATTTTCAGGCTGTGGCGGTCGACTGTTGTAATTTGCATAGCATCGGCGTTGGATGGCGTTCAGGGTATCACGTGTTTGGATCATCCAGAAAGGCTTGGAAGCCATGATGGGGACATCAACAACAAAGTGTTTGAGAGTCGGAAAAAAAAAGAAATAATCTCTTGATAACCAGGCGTCCGTATTTGTGACAATAACCAACGTACACCGTTCGGTTGTGACTTTTTGGCTCCCCAAATGCCGCAGACTGGCTGTACCCTCCGTCTAACTATGCTACACATGCCTCCATTCCAAATCTAGTGAGCGCCCTCGCCGTGTCCCTCGCTGTGAGAGTCGGCAGCACGGTTCTGACGCTTCAGACGGATGGTCTTGTCGGTCATGAAGTGTCGCAGGCTGGAGTAGGCGGCGGCAATGACAGCAAAACCGACGACAACGCCTGATATGGTGAAACATGTTAGACAATTGGCCTTGGTAGATAGCAAGCGGAGCTCTCAGGTCGAGGGAGCTTCTTCAGGACGCCTACGTACCAAGGGGCAGCAACTCCGGGGGGATCTTTCGGAGACGACGAAGGCGTTGCGAGATGGTGTGTGCTAGAAGTTAACGTCCTAAGTAAGCCATTGACACTTTTCGACACGTCGTGAAGCTGCGATGTACACTCTTTTGACGAGCCATTGATCGTAAGACGTCGATTTAGTGGAGGGACTTATGCATACCAGCTTGTTCCTCGTTCTGCAGCAAATTGATTTGGTTAGCATTGGAGTCAAGCTACCACACAACACCCAAATACGGCATCATGGTTCGATTCTTTTTTTCCTGCTGAATTGAACTCACGGGAACGGGCCGCATCATGCGGCGTGTCGGCTGGAACATGCGAAGGCGCGTCGTGGGATGCATCGTGAACAATTTGTCTCGAGGACTTGGGGGTTCGTCGTCGCAATTGTTGTTCGGCTACAATAGGGTAGCTTCAGTACCTAATGTAGCTTTTTTGGAGAGAGGCGTTTGGTTTGCTTGGGCTGATGAGGTCAGACAGCGATTTCCAGGTCCTTCCGTTCGCCAGTTCAGAATGCCTCGACCCACTTGTTCAATTTGCCGAGGGCTAGTGAGGTACACTTGATTTCTCTTGATTAATGCAGCATTTTCAGGTACTGGCCTAAGCTCACTGGTCCAAGCTTGCCTTTTGCAGACCTGACAATTGAGGCAGCTTTTCCATAGCATCATTCGATTCCGTCGCGAACGTCGTTCAGCATCGACAATCAATCATTCGCTCAGATCACCGAGAACAGAATAGCACATCGCAAACAGAACCCACCCAATTGACCTCGGTATACATCATACAGTCAAAATGTCCGACGAGGAGCGCGTTACCAAGCCTTTCAAGTTCGTCACAGGTATGATTATGAGCCAGAATCCCTGAGAAAAAGCCTCTCAAGCTCGGCCCATTCAATTTTGGAAGTTTGCTAACCCCCCATCGTCCAGCCGGTATGAGACCCCAATTGACTCCCGATTCCGCTGCGGCCTCGATTACTTCCTCGCAAGCCCGACGAATATTTGACCTGGACTGGCTATCGAGGAGTGGTTGACTAACCAACATTCGTTGGCATTCGTTAGGCGTCGACGCTCGGTTCCCGAACACCAACCAGACCAAGCACTGCTGGCAGAACTATGTCGACTACCACAAGTGCATCCTAGCCAAGGGCGAGGACTTTGCTCCCTGCCGTCAGGTTCGTATTTGAGTTTTTGAGTCTTTGGAGGATTGGAAGCAAACCGCTGACAAACTGCTCTTGATATAGTTCTGGTTGGCCTACCGTTCCCTGTGCCCCAGCTCATGGTACGAGCGTTGGGACGCGCAAAGAGGTATGTTCCATCCATTCTTTACCAACCTCAAGTCAGTGTCTAACTTGTGGTCGCAGAGGCCGGCAACTTCCCTGTCAAGCTGGAGCAGTAGACTTAGTATATTTGCAGAAAGCAGGTGCTGAGGTTGAGGGGAATGGGGCGTGGAAAGCTGCTTATCATAGAATCACCTCCCCACGGTGCCGTGAGTCAATAGATGTCGTTCTGGCTATATCGCATTTTGTGGACTCAACTGCCATCATATTCTGACTTCGTGAATTATTTATCAATCATGTTGCTGTGTTAGCGCCGTGATTTCTCATTCATGAAGGCTTAAGAGGTTATACAAGTCACAAATGTGGAATAATATTTCACTGTCAATCAAAAGTCCCTGTTGTATTACAAAAACCAGTCTGAGACCACCCCTTATGAACCCTAACATTTAAAAACCGCTCGTGATGCCCCGGAACGCCTGGATTAACAAACAAAATACAGAACGTCAGTTCCTCCTATTTGCTCTCGTTCTCATCATCTGAACTCATGAACTCATCATCTTCGTCAAAGCCGCTGAACTTCATGCTCTTTGCCGGAGCCTTGGTTTGAGTCGGTGCCTTTTCCTTGCCCTTTCCTTTGTCAACCTTTTCAGGCTCCGATGGTGGCGAAGTTGGTGCTGAACTCTCGCTCTCACCACCTTCGGCCATATCCTCGTCACTAGAGGCCTCCTCTAGTGGTACTCCAACGTCTTTGGTGCTGGAACCTGGGGCCACCATCATGTTGTCGGTAATGTTTCCCGCCTTAAGAGCCGCGAGCACGGCATCTCTTGTCCTCTCCCCTGCTTCCTCTTTATCCTCCACCCACTTTCCGTCGAGCCGACCCTTACCCCCGTATTTGATTTCGTGCTCTTTCTTCTCCGTCATCTCTACGATCTCCTCCCATCGTTTCCGACGCTTCTCCTTTTCCTTCTTCTCCATGTCGGGCTTGATGGCCAGGTACTCGGCCAACGCCTTGGCCTCGTTGGCGGTCCTGACACGACGTCCATCCAGGTTGCGACTTGATCCGTTGTTATCGCCGTTGCTCTTTTTCTTTGACGACATGCGACCACCGGCGGCACGGAGCTGGGACCCGAAGCCACCCTTACCACCGCATAACGGGGCCGAAAGTCGGAGTGAAAGGAAGTCATTGCTAGGGTCTGGTAGAAGAGACCGAACTTGTTGTGTCGATGTTGATGAAATGTTCTTGTTTGAGTGTGTAGTGAGGAAGAGGCGCTGGTTTGGAAGAGCCAGCCGGCGCTCGAGTTGGTCCCATATCTCTGATGCGGCTGACGTAGATTCGATAGGGAAGGATACGGTCGATGCCGCGCCCAGTCCTGGGAAGGTCGAAACTAGGATATTTATTGTTTCTGTCATGGCGAAGTTGTATTTTTTTTTTGTTATGTATGAGCCTGCTCTGGTTCTGAAGTCTTTGATCACGACGTTGTGTACAGGAATTTGGTCTAGCGTCGTTGACTGATAACTGGCTTGGCTGGATGATGAGGCTTGGAGTGCGATTCTTTAGACGCGGTCAACCCAAACCCAAACCTTCGTCCAAGTGTCGGTCGTCAGAGGCGACAGGACGCATGGACCAACTTGCGCATTCCCGGAACCAAGTGGGGTTGAAGCCACAAGGTACCCAAGTACCTATCAACACACGTGACACCGCCAGCAGTCAAAGTGGGGTCTCACCCTTCGGCCAGCCCACGCGCGAGCACAAAATCAATCCACCAGACCATATCGAAATAACTCCCTTTAAGCATTTCGAGGAGAGGACCGAGTTGACCTCTGCGACCTGTTGACCCCAATCACCACCCACCCAACGAAACAACATCGGATTCCGAGGACCCGTCACGATGTTGATGCCAAAGGCTGACCGCAAGGCGATCCACGAGGTACGACAATAAATTCCCTGAAGCTATCAAAAGCGGAAATCAAACGAACAGACACAAAAAATTTATGGAAATTGGCGGGAGGATGTTTGGACTGGATGGCGGGAGTCGGGCAGCTTGGCACATATTGCGAACATTGCAGACTGACATTTGCTCGCTCTACAGTACCTCTTCCGTGAGGGTGTGCTCGTGGCTGCCAAGGACTACAACCTCGCTGAGCACCCCGATATTCCCAACGTCAAGAACCTCTACGTCATCAAGGCTTGCCAGTCGCTCAACTCCCGTGGCCGTACGTTTCCCTGAACAGACCCGAATATCGAATGCGAAAGACGAATGCATATAAGCTATGCGGAGCAAAAAATCACAAGACGGAGAAGGCTGACCATGAAATGACGACCTATAACAGTGATCAAGACCCGTTTCTCGTGGCAGTACTACTACTACACCCTCACCCCTGAGGGTCTCGACTACCTCCGCGAGTGGCTGCACCTGCCGGCCGAGATCGTTCCTGCTACCCACATCAAGCAGCAGCGGTCACATGCGCCCCCGCGCGGCATGATGGGCGGCGAGGGTGAGCGTGAGCGGAGGCCTTTCGGCCGTGGCCGTGGTGGTGACCGTGGTGACCGCGGTGACCGTGAGGGTGGCTACCGCCGCCGTGATGCCGGAGAGGGCAAGGAGGGTGGTGCGCCTGGCGAGTTCCAGCCTCAATTGTGAGTCTTTCCAAGTCGAGAGGGCAGGAGGCGTGAATTGGCCCTCCAGACTTGCATGTTATCGGAGAGACGGATCGACTGACCTAAGCTTTTCTCGATACAGCCGTGGTGGATTTGGCCGTGGCCGTGGCGGTGCTCCCCCTTCATAAACGATGACTATCAACACCCACTTTACCGCACCAATGGAGATCCTCGGTTTCCTCAGTTAATGACGGTACGAAAAGTACTTGGTCTATGGGGTTTCGGGTTGTGGACGACGCTCACGAGAAATTGAAAGGGATGGGATGCGTCCAAAAAAAACTACTTTGTGATGGGTTTGTTCGGGGAGTTTGGGCTGTAGAGGAGCTTTTACAATCCTCGGAAAATCATTTGCATTACATGGTCCGTATCTGTGGTTGTTTACCAAGGGTTATCTGCTTGAATGACGCCTCTGATAACTGGCACAAGTTCTTATGTTTAAGGGATCCTCGTATTTGACATGAGTTGTGTGGGTTGGGTCACTGTTGACTGCTATTGAAGAGACGCTGAATGCCGATCAACACCGTGGCTATTATGAGGACCAGGAAAAAGCTTTGACACGGGATTTGATCTGATTGACATCCCTCGGGTATATTTGCCTTCACCTCCTCAACATCAGACCACTGGTGGTGGTGATAGTAAGTCAAGACCACTCCTGTACTGGACCCGTGAATAGTCTCAGAGCAGTGATGATATGCTAGTTCCATCCAGAGTTATTCAATGATCTATCATCCAGGTAAAATTTGGCAATGGATTATTCTAATCCCTGTGCGCTCAATATTGTATCAATGTGGATAGGCGCAAGGATAGTATGTTGTTTACAGGTGGGCTGGTCTAAGTAGGGAATGTCGTGGTAGGTATTCCCTTACCCTTTCACGTTATCGAATCAGGTAATGGTGCCAGCAAAGCACTGTCTGATCTGCAAATATATAAGCAGATTTCATTTTACACCAAACGATACCTCATGATTATACATATGATTTTTTTACCAGGCGTGTACTGTACAGCAATTGACGGGGGCAAACATCAGAACTCATCAAGACATGCCAGAGAAATTAGAGTTTTGTTCATGCGTTGCGCCGTAATGAACAAGTCGAGAGGACAATAAAGACCAGCAGAGAAAACAAACCAAAGATAAATCATCTTACTCTTGCCATCTCAAAGCACCTATGGTAAAATTTTCATGTGTACACAGTCCAGAACACATCCAATACCCACTCAACCCGGCATTCGGCCCTCCGACGATCTTCAAGAAAAGGCCCGGAGCCGCCGGAGGTAGGCGACGGACCCACCGATATCTACTGGAATCAAATAAGTCGGACCACCCCCATTCCGAACACCCCAAAAATCACGATCCCGAACAGCACCCCGACTAACATTTCGTTA
>JAVHJQ010004873.1:2803-33963 GCA_031306095.1 Pyricularia sp. CD86 | reverse complement strand
AAGTGGAGGCTTTCCAAGGCCCCTCCCCCCCCCCTTTTTTTTTTGTCTTTCCCCAGTATTCAAACTCCCGCGATCCGTCTTGGCATCTACCGTCAGGCCCGCGACATCCCACGAGCTGGTCGCCTTAAACAGCAATTTTCTATGTTAGCATGACGTCAATCGATTCTTTGATCAATGAATTAATTTCTAGAAACGACAAAAATTACTCCGAGAAGCGCGCCGCGGGTGGTAGAAGCGACCCTTGAACCACGCAGTTAGTAAAAATTGGCAAAGGCAAACATCGGCCAACGGGGTTCAATGGCGCACGGCGGATGTAATCGAGCTGTCATCGCATGTTCCGCCAAGGGGTAGGGGGGTTAGACTTTGGGATGTTTGGATCTGATATAAAAGAGCTCCGGGAATTCATCCATAAACCTCACTGGTTGACAGGACTGACAGCCATCTACAGAGCCGCTCCATTACAAGTCTTTTAATAATTAGACCTTTAAGCACCCCCTTTTCTTTTTAATTATAATCTCTCATCGCCGATAATGCCTTCCCCCAAGACCATCCTTACCGGCCTCCTCGCCTCTACTGGCGTCTTGGCCAAGAATGAGACCTCCACCGTCCCCAACACGGTCCCTTCTCTGTGGGACGGCGAGTGCTTCTACCCTACCCCGGACATTGGCTTCGATACAGAGGCATACTTGGGCCGCTGGTTTCAGGTCGCAGGGACCGTTGCGCCGTTTACCGCCAACTGCAAATGCATCTATGCGCAGTATTCTCTGAACGTGAGTGTTTTTTTTGTCCGTCCATAGTGCCCTTACCAAGCTCTGGGCCACATAACCACACTTTCTGTACTGACATCCTTCCTCCACAAGGACAACGGCACGATCAAAGTCAACAACACCTGCGAGGCCGAAGGCCGCGCCATCAACATCCTAGGCACTGCGACTGCGGCAGACGCCGGCTACGGTGCCAAGGGTGCCCTCCGTGTGCAGTTCCCGGGACAGCCGGGACCTGCTTGCTCCGGACCCAACTATGTCGTTCAGGGTAAGTTAAATATGTCTGATCCGCTGGCCAGAAAAAGACCTCCAAGAAACACACCAACTAACAGTTTCTATGTATAGACTACACCCCCGACTTTGCTCTTGTCCAGACGTACAACTTCAGCACGCTCTTTGTTCTCAGCCGCAAGCAGAACCCGGATGAGGCCGTCCTTGATGTAAGTCCAAATCGAGGATTAATTTTCCTTGTCCATAAGCATCGACTTGTATTTATAAACACAAACTGACCTGAGCTTCACATCCATGCAAAAAAGGCCTGGATCAAGCGAGCTGGAACTCTTGGCTCGGACCTCTCCAACGTCATCAAGAACAACCAGACTGGCTGCTCGTTTACCTGACTGGATTTCCATGACCAAGTGCGGCCTGAACAGGTGGTGTTTGGATTATAGTGCTGTCAGTCAACTCCATGCTAGATCATCATCAGCGATGCAATAAAGTCCACAGTGAATAGATAGTATCAACAAAAGAGAATATTAAATGACTAGCTGTCTAAGCATGAATTTGCACCCCTTCTATACGATACCACCCCAGGCCCACCAACAAATCCCCCATGTAACATCCCCAAAGCATTTCACAGCGTCTTCTTCAGCGCCGCCATCTTCCTCTCCCTCCTCTTGGCGTTGGCCTCAGCGCCAGCCTCGGTATCCATAAAGTAATCCCACCACCTGAAGGACGAGGCATAGTTGCCGACAAACTGCTCGTGGTGGATGTCGTGATGCTGGGCCCCGGCCCAGAACGGGACGAAGTGGTGCAGGCTCCAGGGGAACTCGTAGCCGCTGTGCGCATCCACCGCCTGCAGCAGCCGCAGCACTATCCACATCTGCATCGTGAAGAGGTGCAGGTCGCCCGTCAGGTAGACCCAGAGCAGCGGCGTGCCCGCGGTCCCCAGCCCCAGCACCAGGACCTCGATCGGGGATGCGTACTCGGCGGTCAGGCCGAACGGTGCCGTGTAGGTGTGGTGCAGCTTGTGGATGGACCGGTACAGAGGTGGGTAGTGCATCAGCCGGTGCATCCAGTAGTGCCAGGCGTCTTCGACGACGAAGAAGACGGCGATGTGCAGCGCGATCTTCCAGGCTGGAGGGAAGGGCACGTCAAAGGCCATGCCGCAGTAGATGGCGATGGGGTGGAACAGCCAGATCTCGGGCAGCTCGACGGTGAAGTGGCTGAGAAGGACTAGGCCTGCACAGTGGAGCTGCTCTTTGATGGTCGGGACTTTGGTCTGTTTGTTGGGGTTAGGTTATCCGGCTGCATGGGATGGAGTAACCCAACACTGGGCTAGGACCTTTCACCTACCTGCTGGATTTTATACTTCTGCAGGATTGGCATGGTGTCCATAATAATCCATGGAATAGACCTCCCGAAATATACTACTTCGTGGACTAGGAACGTCAAAAGTCCAGTGGCCAAGACGTCATTTTGCATCCAGGTGTACCAAGTCTAAGAAAAGTCCCGTCAGTTGGAGATATTGTAGGCAAGGTCAGGTCGATGCACTACTTACAGCCCATAGCCGCTCCATCATGCTGAGCTGTTGGAAGTGCTGGCTGACTTCGGCAAAGACAGCCTGTATCGGCATGTCTGTGGCAGAAGCCACCCCGGTGACGTTGGCCATTGTTTCGAGCATTTGGAGGGGAAAAAAACCCCCCGTTCCGCAACTGTCAAAAGGCGCCTTGTAAGGTAGCAAAAAAAGGCCAAGAAAGCGTCGAGCAGATCAACCCGAGCAAATTAGAAACAGAAAACAAAGTCTCGTCCAAGGGCTGCTTGCAGATCAGCCAGTGAGTAGCTTATTTGGAAAATAATAAACAGAGCACAGAAAGGCTCTTATATTTATCAATCCGTGATACAACAAATTTTGAACATCACATCTTCTTCCAGCAGAATGGCACGACAAACCACTGGTCGTTCCCGGCATTCCGGACAGGGGATGCCTTGGACCCACAATGACCTGTTTTAGTCCCGATTGCACGGCAAGATCCAGTGCCGCGTGGCCTGATCAAGACAACACGGGCGTTCGAGTATGGTGAATCCGCCAGTAAACCCACATGGCCAAATTTCTCGTTCATTTGATTGGATTAGCTCATCGAAATTGAGAAGAGATTGACACTCATGGTCTTTCTTCTTTTTCCTGGCGGGGTGGCACCAGTGGCACGGAAATGGATGGAGCCGTGATTTCGGATCCGGGAACTCGGGGTTTGAAATCGAACCACTCCATCTCCGCTATTGAGCCCCAAGAACAAAAAAATAGTCTAACCACTGTAGTAGCTGCGTAATCTTAACCAGGCATTCCACCCATCTTACGCGCACGCTGAGCCCGTCTGTTGTGGTTTGCTCTTGAGCTTTTGTTGGCCTCCTTGCGCCGCCTCGCCTGCTCAGTTGCGGCATCGCCCGTCGGCCCAGAAGCATCTCCACCGCTAGAAGGTCCGCCTCCTCGCCCCCGTCCTGATCCTCGTCCACCACGTCCGCGGCCCCTGCCTCTTCCACGACCGCCTGCATCTGAATCCTCTGCCCCGGACCCGCCTGGACTTGCGCGCCATGCTGTGGAAGCCAGCTCCGTCTGCGCTCCGGTGAACATTGTGAACTTGGCTTCAAGTCTGCGCTGTTGCTGTGGATTCCTCGACAGCATTATCGCCCAGCCCTCGATCGCCTCGTCGGTCAAACCCGTCTCGGCTCGTAAAGTTTGACGCGCGGAGCTGTTCCGCGTAGCGTTATCCCGACCAAAGACGCTAGCCTCGGCTTTCCATGCCTTGAAGAGCACCTCGTCGTTTAGTGATTGATCCTCAGCCTCCCCAGCTGCGTCCACTGTGCCTCCTACATCCTCCACGTCGTATGTATCATCGCACTCGTCGTCGTCCGAATCAAAAGTGGCAAGTGCTGCAAGAATAGCGGCTTTGTCCGGAGCTTTGGACTTGTCTTTGAGAATGTCGTCGGCTGTCCTATCTGGGTTGTGTTTGCCAAGGTGTAGTTTGCCTGCGTTTCCAGACAGCATGTCAAGTTCGTCATCATCGAAGACGTTGTGACGAACGGGCAGAGCTTGCTCCTTGAATCGCGGTGGCGTTGATCTAGGGGCTAAACGATCTGTCGATGGCGGTGTGCGATGTCCGGTATTTGATGACCTGATACAACATAAAGTTAGAAATCCCACAAATGCTCAACAGCGGCAAAGAAACAATCGTTCGTCATGGGATGACGGGGTTTACTCACAGTTCTTCACTTCTGTCCGCAATCTTGAGATGTTCGGGCAACGAATCATCTAACAGGTGCGCGATCACTTGCTCCTGATCCTCACCATACTCGGCCAGAAGTTTGGCGACAAAGCCAGACCCCAGCTCTGGGAAGAGATCCTGTATCTGTGTAATCTGCTCCATGCGATGGATATGCATCTCTTGCGACGGGATTCCGAGATCGAGAGCAACGCCCTTGCCCTTGTCAACCTTCTTCTGCAGTCGCCTCGCAGGCTGTCTGAGACCAACGCCGGGTTTTTTGAAGCTTGCCAAATCTTTAAGAATGGATTTGACCCTTGTGCTTGCAGATTCGGACGCTCCATTTACCCGACGTTCCAGCTGGCCCAACAAAGGCGTCGAAGTCACCAGCTCGGCAACAAGTGAATCATTCACGTTGAGCGGGCCCGCGCGGTGCGTCTCTGCCGCCGCCCTCAAGGCGTAGAGTTGGTCGGTCAAGACACCATAACCGCCTCCACTGGTCTCTGCCAAGCCCATCACGCAGAGATAGGCGGTAGCCACAATGACTTTGCGCAGCGGCGGGTTCATAATGCGAAAGCACGACACCAGGCCGTCCAAAAAGTCGCTCCCGGCCAGAAAGAATGCCGCAGCCCAAGGTATGCGAGCAATCAGGAAGTTGAGCCTGTCCAGGCGAGCCTCGAGTTCACGGAGGGCGGCCGGGTTGGCGAGCCCCGCGTCGAGGTCGTGAATCAATGACTTTTTAAGCGCGGCCAACGACGTCTCCAGGACTGCCTTTCTCTCTGTCGGCAGGGCTGAGAAGAATTCCGGTATCCTTTTCCTGCTCTGTGTACGGCACAGGTCGGCAAAAAACTCCCATTGTAGAAGACGGAGCACAGTTGGCGGAGTTGTTTTTTGTTTAGATTTCGATTCGGGTTTGGTGACCAGCAGCCTACTGGTGAGCATAAAAACACCTTTGAGCAAGGGCTGTTGGCCAGCTGCCGGGCCTAATATGGTCGATCCATGCGTGGCAACCTCGCGAGAAAAAGATACAAGAAAATCAGGGATGGATTCGTCCACAAGTGAATGCTGAATAAAGTCATCTTCCGAGAGAGAAAGATGGGCTTCAATCAGAGAGACCCAAGCTGTGATGCAGGCGGTCCATTCATCTGGTTGAATTTGATCCCTGAGTTCTGAGGTGAGAAAGGGTGCAAAAGGAGGAAGAGGAAGGGATGGTGGGGAAACCATAATTGGCTGTAGGTATTGTACAGCGACCGTTGTTGGCCTTTGCTTGCTTGCTTGGGTATTGCACGTTTGCTGCTCTGCTTGCACAACAGCGTGACGTCAACTATGCTCAAAGTTGTATGCCAAGGCAGACAGACGTATGGAAAATTGGCGGAACAAACAAATACTGCTGGTATCATGAAAGCCGACTTTATAGACTGACTACATGCGATTATTATGCCTCAATTCCACAGACGTCAGCCTCGAAGCGGGCAAAGTCACCCTCCAGTCACCATGAGTTAGTTCCACTCATCGTTGGGTCTGCCACACTGACTTGTCGTTGCGTCTTGTTGGCTAAATTCACCCGTCAAGAGCAGCAAGTGGGGACAGTACCGTAAGAGGACTAGCGCAACTTCCTCTCAGTGCCCTAGCCCCACTCAAAAAGTTCTACGCACATTATTGTCGTCGCTGCCCGCGATCGCATCGCGAAGTCAATCTCCTCTCCTTCCTCCAGTCAAACAAAAACATCCCATCACTTTGCCGAGACCAACAGTCCGAGTCGTGGGAAACCCGTCAACAACAAAACCAAAAAAAAACCAATCAAGATGTCGTACAACAAGGACAAGGACTTCGGCGGCGAGGCCCCCGTACGTGATTCGACTATCAACCCCTCTCTAATTGGAATCCCAATGCTAACAAAATTACTCTGTTGTGCCCCTCAAACAGAAGACTCACAAGATCCGCATCACCCTGACTTCGCGCAAGGTCCAGTCCCTCGAGAAGGTCTGCACCGAGCTCATCGAGCGCGCCAAGTCCAAGGACCTGCGCGTCAAGGGCCCCGTCCGCCTGCCCACCAAGACCCTCAAGATCACCACCCGTAAGACCCCTTGCGGTGAGGGTTCCAAGACCTGGGACTGCTACGAGATGCGCATCCACAAGCGCCTCATCGACCTCAACGCCCCTACCGAGATCGTCAAGCAGATCATCGTCAACATCGAGGCCGGTGTCGAGGTCGAGGTCACCATTGCCGCTTAAATGCGCGCCATGTGTGGCTTTTTGACACCTCCTTTTTTTGCCGAAATGTGTCGTGGGAGTGCTTGGAAAGGATTAGGGGGTGATTAACGCTGCATACGACTTTACCTACTCGGAAGGGGAGAATGACGATTACGATGGGGCAATTCGAAAGGAGTGTTCTGGGAGTGATCACCTCCTTGACGGGTACTGTGGGATGTCTAGAGTAGTTTGCGGTAACCTTGTCCACAATCAAATTTACGACATTGACGACAAAATCTTGTGCTTGGAATTGCGATCTGTGACATGAATGTAGGATCTCAGCAACCAGAAATTCGATACAATAGAGGGAATCTGACCTAAATGCCATTTCATACACAAGGAGGGCACTTCATATTCATCTACCCCTGTAAATGTCTGGCCCATAACCCCACCCTAGTATCCCAAACCAATGCAATTCATTCGACTATTACAGTCATTCACTTTTCATTCTACAATCCGAACGCCGGTTCAAATCCTCAAGTGCTATGTACACAATTTCTTCCATGAGTGATCAAGACAATTACATCGTTTAGACGTCGGAAAAGACCATCTCAACCGTTTAAAAATCCCAAGTACACCATTCCCTAAGCGGCGGCACTTCTGGAATCGTCGCGTTCTGGAAACGTCCAGTGTTTATGAAGGGCTCCCACGCAGCTCTGGTAGCGGCATCGTAGGCTTCTGGTGCCGCTTCAGTATCGCTGTAGTACGTCGGCGGTCCGTTGGGATTCCATATCCGCGTCACAGTGCCGTCAAAGTTCCGCATTGCTGGGAATGGCGCCGTCTCGGCGGATCCCGCCTTCGGGGTCTCATACGATACGCTCTTGCCTTTAAAGGTGTTCAAGGTTCCATTTGGATTCCTGGTGATATATGTCGAGGCGGGAGGATGCTGACGCGTAGCTCCGGGAGCATAGGGTGACGGCCCGTCCGGCGCACTCGCTGCGGCGGCTTGTGGAGCACCAAAAGGATTGCTGGCGGCGGGCGCCTGTCCAAATGGATTGGATGCTGGCTGCGAAGGCTGTCCAAAGGGGTTGCTGTTTGCGGCGGCGGGTGTCTGGCCGAAAGGTGCTGAGCTTGTTGCTGGGGTTGCTGGCGGTCCAGACATGTCCATAGACTGTTCAGGGGCAGAGGAGGGCTGCGCTGGTGGGGCTCCAAAAGGGCCAGTCGAAGGAGCCTGGCCAAAGGGCGAAGGCGAGGCCTGACCAAACCCACCAGGGTTGAGTTTGGAGGGCTGCCCGAAAGCATTTGGTGTCGGATTTGCCGAGGCAGCCTGGGCAAAGGGACTAGAACTGCTGGTTTGTCCGAACGGGCTTGAGCCTGTGTTGCCCGCTCCAAAAGCGCTCCCGTTTGTGGTCGGCGGTGCACCAAATGGATTCGGTTTCTGTCCAAGGGTTGATGGTTGGCCGAATCCAGAGCCACCCATAGGCGTCGTCGATCCAAATGCAGGTGCAGGCTGTGACGGTTGTCCAAATGCTGGCGCCGCAGCAGCAGAGGGCTGACCAAACCCAGATGGGGTAGCAGTAGATGGTTGCGAAGTTTGCCCAAACGCTGGCGTACCGAACGGGCTAGGCTTTTGTCCCAAGGCAGATGCTTGACCAAAGCCGCCAATGCCCCCTCCCAGTGCTGAAGGTTGCCCGAATGCGCTGGGAGTCCCTCTCAAAGCCGAAGGCTGTCCGAACGCGCTCTGACCGCCGCCAAGGGTAGAAGGCTGACCAAAACCTCCGGCAGGCTTCGCAGGTTGCCCGAAAGAAGGTGCCCCAAAAGGGCTCGAAGTCTGACCAAGCGTTGATGGCTGACCAAAGGCCCCTCCCGAACCTCCCGACGGCTGTCCAAAAGCTCCGGGCGTGCCTCCGGCCGCAGCTCCAAAAGGTTTGGGTGCTCCAAATGGGTTACTTGTTTGCTGCTGTCTGCCAACAGCAAATGTGCCATTGCTGTTGTTTTGCACGACTGATAGCCTATTAGGATTCTTGTTTTGGGCGCTTATTATGTATTCAACCGCGCCGTCGAGGTTTTGGAGCGCATTCTGAATCTGGTTGTCGGCATCTCGGTAAATTCCCTCGATCTGGCTAAGCTGTTTGCAGGAGACCAAAGTCAGACATCGGCTCGGCATCAAGGTTTCGCGGTCAGTATCCTTGGGATCTACATACAGCGCCCTGGGGGTTTCCCATCAATACGCCCTCCTCGTACACCAAACGGACCTCCTCAAAGCTCTGTTCGCGGGGGAAGCCACCGAACAGCTGCTCCGGCGCATCCCGACCGGGTCCGTAAGACGAGAGAATCCACTGAGGCTTCTCCGTGGTAAGATCCAGCTGTATCGTTTCTTTGCTCAGGTTGAATGGTAGGTCTGTATGGTGTCAGATCGATACAAACTCCAGTCGCAACATAGCAAGCCAAGCTGCTGTCCACATATGTTGCGTACCTTTGGTGTTGCGATTGTTCGATGCGCCTCCGCCTCCGCCAAAGGCGGAGAAGCGATTGCTGTTCGCATTCGGGTGCTCGAATCTGCAGTTATCTGATCTCAATGGTAAGCTTGGGTCCCGATGCTTTGTTGCGCCGATTGATTGCGCATTGGCCTGTCCCGCCTTGCGAGATGGCAAAGGAATGGGCATGCACAGAGAGAATGCGGCGCGCCAGTTTCTACGAGGAGCGTGTTTGCTACATACTTCCGTTTTTGCAGTATCCCTGCTGAAAGAATTTACACAGGGTCATGATGCTGCTGATTGTGTCAAGATTAAGCGGTTATAATGTTTCGGGCATGTTGATTGTGCCGGTCTTTGTCGCTAGGATGCGTGCGGGGACGGTGAGAAAGTGATCTTTTGCAGAGTGGAAATTGTGCCGCGTCGCGGTCGGGGATGCTGTTTTTGGATGGCGCTCTCCATTGAGGCTGTCAAAGCTCAGGGACCTTTGATGGACCACTTGCGCAGTCAGATAAGGCTTGATAGCTGACTAATCTAAGTCTACTACAGTTAGGTACCTTACTTACCTCAGTGTTCTTGTTCAGTTTTGATGATTTTCTCAAGTACAACCTACCTTATAATTACCAGCTTTCCGCATGTTGTGTTTGCTGAAAGTGCGGTCTACTAACTTCAACATTTCAAGGCCCTACTTTTCACTTAAATCAGATTCATTATAGACTATCCCACATTGTCGAAAATAAACAGAAAGTTGCAGTGCTCGAAATTATCAACTGTCTTTCGCATGCTTCATTCTCGCAGAGGTCTTTTCTTGTCGCATTCCCTAGGCAACGAAACTAAATTTTCACAATATACCACTAATCTTCTATCATGAATTACGTATGCCGACACTGTGCTCAAGTCAGGTTGCTGGTACGTTTTGTTTCGTTGGCCTGATGGCATGAGACTTAGCAAAACCTCGTACCCAGCCAGCAAGATGACGATGGCTAGGGACCAAAAGCTGATTGATATAGAGCAATATATCTTCCAACGTCTCACCGAGAACTGTGGCCATCCCAGATTTTTGAGGTAGCATGGATGGTACAAGCTTACGTTTTGAATTTGGCTACAGCTTGTCTGTCACCTGAGATCGACGAGCGATCCAAATGCTGAGCAAGTGCCTTAGTCAGTGGTATAGTATGGCGTTTTCCCACCAAGTCGGCGGCTGTTTGGCCAAATTCATCCACCGAGGCTAGCCGAGTTTGGAGGAGCGTCAGTTGACAGATATCCAGAGATCCCTGCTACGCACAAGTCATGGGCAGCCAGCGCTTTTGCCGCTTGACTTGAACGCAGATATCATTGCTAGGATCATCTACGAGGTTACCTGTAGTACTGCGCCCGAAAGCAGAATTTCACAACCGGCACAAAAATAGAATTATCGGAAACACCAGAAAATTGGGGGCCAACTACGATATCTACTCCATATACTGACTGGTGGCAAAATCACATCTCGTGTTACGCAGTTATGCGCGATAAGACTGGTGTTATTCTTATAGCGCCCCACGATTTTTGAAACGTGAGATACTGATTACCACAAAAATAGACCCACGTTGGGATAGTTGATGTCTTGACTGCTTTGATGGCCGTACAGTAGTTATACCCTTAATACATCTGTCACTAACGAAACATCGTTTGTTGGGAAATGCCAGAGTCAAGTCCCTGGGCTGTCAAGTTTCACGATCCCGGATAACCCCAGTCGCCAAAAATATTGGCGGCCCGCTCATAGGTACTGATCCAGGATCTACACGCAAGATAAGACAAGTCATGGATCATATAACATCATGTTTTCAATTCCGAGACCGGCTGATACATAAAAAAAGAAAACAATAACGATAGAAACATCAAGCTTCCGACTGGAAAACATCAAGCTTCCCGATTGCTGGGCTTCTAGCCGGGGTTTCACACTACTCAACTCTTCAAAGTAGCAGTGATCTGGGGAATGAGCTGCTCTTTCACGTAGGTAGGGTTCCTCCAGTCGGACCAGTCGTGGTTCAGGACGCCCCAGCTCTCGTCGAAGTCCTGGGTGCCCTGTCTGCTGTAGTAGCTGCCGGCAATGACCCAGATGAAGAAGCCGACCTTCTGCTTGGGCGTGTACGCAGCGATGCAGGTGGCGTAGACGCTCTGATAGCTGTTGTCCACCATGTTGAATCCGTACTCGGTCAGCATTACGGGGAATGTGGTGACGCTGGTGTCGTTCAGGGCCTGGAAGCCGTTGTTGTACAGGTTTGTCTCCAGGCTGTCGCAGCTGGTCTGGCTGGTCTCGTAGTTGTGGAGCTCGACGACGAGCTTTTGGCGGCCCCAGTTGGGGAAGTCGTCGAAGGAGAAGCGGCTGGTGCCGGGCGTCAGGACCTCACCCTTGACGACGGGGGACATGGTCGTGTCGTAGTTGAGACCCGACATGAAGACGAGCACGTCGGGGTTGGCGGCGTTGATTGCGTTGGCGCCTTGCTTCACGTACTTGTACCACGTATCCCAGTTGTAGTTGTTGTAGGCGGGGCTGGTGGTGGAGGGTTGGCGCGGCTCGTTGCGAAGCGACATGGCGGTCAGAGCCTTCCAGTTCTTGCCATGGTTTGCCATGTACTCGAGACCGCGGACCCAGGAGGTGGTGTTGAACTCGCTGTCGCCCCAGAACGCGTTGCCGTCGTCGGCACCACAGCACCACTTGCCGGTGGACATGTGGTTGTCCAGCAAGATGTGGATCTCCTGGCGGGCCAGCTCGGCTGCCACGGCATCGTAGACCTGTCGGGGAACAAGGCGGGTTGTATTAGAAACGAAGGTTCATATTCGGCAAAGCGGAAGAAGCAGGGAAAAAAAAAGAAAAAGAGAGCGACTTACCTGCAGACGAGTCGACTGTGGTGAAAACTGAGTGTTCTTTTCCATGAACTTGTTCATGACTGCGGTGCCGTTCTCGGCACCAAGACCCTGGGTGAAGGCATGCTCAAGAGTAATGTCCGTGCCGCTGTTGTTGTAGATCTGATCAACCATCTCGATGGCATAAGTCAAGCGGACAGCGTTCATGCCAGTGCTCTTGATCTTGGAGACGATGTCCTCGATGCTCTGGTATTGCAGACCCTCAGGAATCATGACCTCGCCGTGGCCGGGCCAGTTGATGCCGGCAAAGGTGACGGTGTTGTTCGAGGCATCCTTGGTATAACGGCCATCGACGTGGAAGGGAGTATTTGGCCAAGCGGCCCGGCGACCGAGAGCATTTACGGACTCCGGAGCCGGTGCGGCTGAGGCAACGCCAACTAGGGCGAGAAGGAAGCCGAGTCTGACCATTATGCGTCTCGAGGCTTTGTTTTGTATCGTTAAAGAAAGAATTTGTTGTAAAAGAGAGATTGTGTTAAAGATAGATTGAGTTAAAGATAGACTGTGTTAAAGAGAGACCGGCTTGCAAGCTGTTATCGGCCACCTGGGGCAGGCTGTAAATCCGTTGGTATGCTAACCGTTAGTATGCTAACAATCGAAGTAGATCCTCGACGGCATGCCATTTCCAACAAATCCCCTCATGCAAAACTGGGAGGAGTGAGGCTCTTATACTCCATCGTGACAGCTACCCTGTCCACGTGTAAGTGACATTGGCTACAGGTTACATCGGTACATAGGAAGGTAGGTAGGTAGGTAGGTACCTTACCCTTTACTCACGCGATTCAAGATGCTACAAGCACAGCCCTTTGACTAAACTCAAGTAGCCCCTCCACCCCTGGCGTGTTTTTTTGTCGCCTCTCCGACAAAAGAAACCCAAATGATGTCCGTCTCCGCAGTGTGGCCAGGTACGCAAGTCGAAGTGGAGGGAAGATAAATCGCAACGGTTCCTGGATCGGCTCCGACATCCCCATCCTCCAGTCTCTGTTTGTGTTCGTCCCATATTGGCCCGAATAGTTGAGATGACAGCTCCTTATTGGTTCGGCTCGGGAGGGCATGGCCTCTTTTTTTTTTTTTCTCTCTCTCTTTCTTCTTTCTCCTCTGCCGAATTATTTTGCTTCTGCCGGCACTAAGACAAGCAAAACCAGGCACCCCATGCGCATAAACCAAGATTCCTCCCCGCACGCACGCACCGCACCGCAACTCTTAAAACCCCACACAAGAATTGACGAATTACAAGCTCATTGACAGGCTATACGTAGTAGGATGTGAGATGGGGATGGGGTTCGGTTAATCGCCCCCAGAGTCCACTATCGCTCCCTCGGCTTCATTGTCGTAATTCGACTTGGCCTTCCACTACAACCTCCACATCTGGGGGTCTGGTGATTAGTGGAATCACATTCTCACTTTCTCATTTTGTCACTATGGGGAACACTTTCATGGACCTTGATACCTAAATCACCTAAAATGAACGATAATACCACCACACAAGTATCAAATATTTTCGTACAAAATGTCGTCATGGGACGTTCTACTTTGGATCATGGCCCCCGCTTTACGTGTTACGCTCGCGAAATGAAGCAACTTTTTTTTTCCATTTCTGAAACTAAAAAAAAAAATTTGGTATTTTTTCCCTCTCGAGGTACGTCGCGACCCTCGGGTTTTACGGTTTACCTTTGGCCGAATTGGACCGAATTATATGCGCCCACAACCCATGTGTGGGCTGTTTTGATTTCTGCCACCCTGTTATATTTTTGTTTTTATTTCCACAGAGTATTGTTCAGAACCTTTTCTCTATCTTTGGCGAAACGCATCCTCCAACACATTTTTCTGTTTGGTTTTGTCGCATGCTGGAAATAGTTAAAAAGGGCGGCTTGACACCTGCCTTTTTAGAGGCCACCTCCCGATGCGGCTCCGGGGGACGATGATGTAAGAGTGCTTCCACTCTTCAAGATGTCGTCTGGGAATTAAGTACGAAATACCACATTTTGTTCCTAGTCTCGACCCAATTGTCGATGACAAAGTTGTAACCGCGAGCTGAACTGAGTGATTGAGCATTGGCTCGGCAGGACCCGTGAGACACTGGTAACGAAGCCTTGGCAATATGCTCGAGTCGTATGTTTTATTGACATTCTCTGGTTTGGTGTCAATTTCTTTTCTTTTCTTTCACATGCTTGTTGCATTCCATTCCATCACCAGACTTGATCAAATGAAATAAAATCCCCGCTGGCCAAGACTTCATGTACCGGCAAAAGGTGCCCATCCAGACAAAGTGCAAGATCAACAAACGGCATGACAACCTAGCCTTCCTGCTTGAGGTTAATTTCTCTCGATCGACACTCCCGGACAGAGTTTGGACTATCTACGGACACGGAGTACGTTCATGCAACGAACCCAAAAATAAATATCTCCAAAACCCAACCCCACTTTTCTTTTTTTTTCCTTTTTTACGCTGACAGATCCCTCTCCCTAAACTCGCAGATAGGGCCCTCCTTCAGACTGGTAAAAGTATCGACGAGCTGGAACTCAGACTCCCTGTGCCTTCCCCACTCGGCTCCAGGCTTGCCTCCCTCGGACGGGTCCTCAACCCCGACCGCCTTGCGCATGTTGTACGTGAACAAAGTCCTAGCCAGCGTGGTCGACATCTCGACGTAAGCCAGACCCTTGCCGATGCAGCCCCTAGGCCCGATGCTAAATGGGCAGAAGGCGCTCTGCGCGGCCTGGACGTCGGCCTCGCCTACGACGCGGCCCGACTTGAGGACGGAGCCGGCGATCCAGCGCTCGGGCGCAAACGCATACGGTTCAGGGTAGTAGGCCTCGTTGTGGTGGATGGCGTAGTGCGGCGTGCCGACGACGGTGCCCTCGGGAAGCGTCTCGCCGTCGACCGTGATGCCGCCGGCCAGGACCTCGCGAGGCAGTAGACCACCGACGGAGGGGGACAGTCGCATGGCCTCGTCGATGCAGGCGCGCAGGTAGGTGAGTCCGTTGAGTTGAGGTCCCTGCTTGATGTCCTCGACGTTGGAGAAGGTGGTGCGGACCTCCTCGGTCACGCGAGCGAGGGCGGCCGGGTTGCGACAGAGGTAGAATAGAGTGGCGGCCATGGCGGTAGAAGTGGTGTCGGAGCCGGCGATAATGCTGGTTTTCGAAATGGCAACAGATTAGTGCGGGCCTTTTTTGGGGTACAAATTCGAACACGAGAAAGGTCGGTTCAACTTACAGAAGGTTGGACTCTCCCCAGAGCTCGGGAGTGCTGAAACCCTGGCCGGTCTCGGGGTCGCGGGCACGCAGCAAGTGGTAGAAGAAATCACGGCGGTCCGTCTCGTCGCCAAGCTTGGTACGCTCGGTAAGCTGTGCGCGGCTGTACTTCATGTACTTGGCGCGACCGTCTGCGATCTTGGGGAACAAGACCTTGTCGAGACTGAGCTTGTCGATGATGGGCATGGTTCCGCACTGTTTCCGTGTTAGCACCACTGGACCGGTCTCCAGCATTCAGTATACAAGACACCAGGGTCAAACTTACAATCAAATGCCTCTGCGCCGCAGCACCGACCATATCCAAGGCGTAGCGGTTATCCTCGCTCTCGAGCATGTGGAAGGCCTTTCCGAAAGCGAGGTCACCGAGGATGTCCATGGCGAGGTAGTTGCACCAGTCGGACATGTTCTTGGGCGTGGTCCATCCCTTGTTCTCGGGGGAGGCGCCGCGGCCAATCTCGGCGCAAAAGGTGCGTTCGTTGGCCAGGATGTAGCGCTCCATCTGCTTGATGGCGTTGTCCGAGAAAGCGTGCGACAGAACGCGGCGCTTGCGGGCGTGGAGGTCGCGGTCGCGCGCATTGTGCGTGTTGGGCGCCGGGTGCACAAAGGCGTCGTAGAACTCGGCCTTGCGGACGTTGGCCCGGAAGCCATACACGTCCTTTAGGGCCGTGGCGCTGTTGACCGAGATGGAGTTGGGGCCGAATCGCACTACTTTGCCTATATGACGCAACGGAAATCGTGTGAGCCGCGTGCTACCTCGACCAGATCCCGTCATGTTGTAGAACCCCAGACGATCCCGATGGTGCTGTTACACTGCCGCAAACCACAACGTACCATATTTCTGGTGCATGCGCCAAAACTCAAGATGGCGGTCTCCCCTCCAAGCGTGGTAAAGCTGGTAGACATCTGATATCCTGGCCAGGAATGGTCCTGGGTATTTTGCTAGAGGGTGAAAGTATAACCTGTATACTACGAGGCATGATGTCTGCCAGGCGCACCCATATCGTTAGTTTCCGGCAATTCTTTCTGTAACAAGAACAGTCGCGCCGACTCACGTAAACGAAGACGGCGCCGGCCAAAAGGCTGAGCCAAGTACAAAGCTGCTCCATGCCGAAAGCCATTTTTCGAGAGCCAGCAGCGATTTGCCAGTCGACGAGCGGCGCTGGTGTGAAATGGTTGTAATGCGTGCGACCTACTGCCGAAAAAAACAAAAAAAAAAAAACTTCAATATTCCCAACCCAAGATGTAAATTCCAAGGAGGTTGGGGGGAGAGATACTCGGGGTCACAAAAAGTAGAAATAGCAAAGGAGGTATAGCGAAAAGGTAGTATAGGTAAGATTTGTGACTCGGATTCAAACAAATACAAAACCCAAAGACGAGATCATCAAAATATTTAACACGTCAATCACGAAAAAAAAAAATGCATTCCACGAAATTCCCCCAGACTTGGTCGCAGACCCTTTTGTCACTAATAAGTAGCAGGGTGATTTCACCTGATCCCAAAGGAAACGCCGAAACATTCCCTCAATTGGCAATGCCCTTGGGCCGCGTTAAACCGAGCTGGGCATTGAAACCCCAAATCATGTCGCATGCCGCTTGTCAAGGGCTAACCCCCGCCAATTATGCACCGTAGGGAGCCGAACAAGATGTCGTCACTTTTTGTTTGGGGTTTTCGGTCCACATGACCAGTGCACACAATGGCCTTCCCCGGCTCCGCTAGGCTTTGTGTTCCCAATGACAGCCAAGACATTACTACAATAGTAGAGGGGCTAAAGGAGGAAAAAAAGAAAAAAAACCAAAAAAAACCTGGAGGGCCGATTTCCCCACATGTGAATTTTCATTACCTCAGCTTGCCAAGCCTGCTCCAACTGATCGGTCAAAAGGTCCATTTTCCGTGCTGAGTAAGGTGCAGCGGATGTTATTCCGTGAGCCGAGTCGGTTTGTTTGGTTCGACACTATGGCGATCTGCTCCGAAACGATTCGGCCTGACTTGGTGTACTTAGATGACCAATCGAGGCTTTTCAATGTAGAAAATGAATACTGTTTTCAACCCTCAGCCGATTTTATTTTCCACATCTGTCACTAACAAAAGAAAAGAAATATTACAATATCGCCCTTGTATGTATACAAAATGTGCGAATAAAAAACAAACAAATGGGGCCGCTTCTTACCGGTCCGATCTGCATCTCGGGACCAAAACCGCACAGCTTTCTCGGCAATGTGTGGAGCACTGCGGCACCTGGCGCAAAGTAAGTTTTGTGGTGTACTTACTCATACACCTAATGCATCAAAATCAAGGTGGGCGGATGTCGTCTTAGTAATTGTAATATCTTGGTTCGTCAAAGACGTGGTACCGGTGACCCCGGACGCCCTCGCCGCGGAAGACCGCCGGGAATCGCAAACCCTCGGGCACTTGAGACTCTTCGACCCGGCTGTTGCGCGCCTCGGCGTCCACCTCCCAAGCGCGCGTGGCTTCGGCCGAACCGGGCTCCGGCACCACAAACTTGCCCACCTGCAACTCCGTGTCGGTAATGGTGCTGCGGCTGATGCGGGCATACCCGACGCGCTTGAGGCCCTTGAAAAGGATGTACTCGCACCATCTGTCCCAGTCGGTTGGGTCCACGTCGTGCATCCCCGACTTCTCACTGACGTACGTGTGGTAGTTGCCCTCGAGTGGCCGTGTCACGAGGTAGCTGAGAAGTATCGAGGGCCGGTTAGTCGAGCCCATGAGCTCGCGCATGTACTCGGACTGCAGACGACGGTCCTCTGGGTCCTCCTCCTGGCCTGAGTGGAAAACGAAGACATCCACCATGGTGCCATAAACGTCGAGCGTCGCATGGATGGCCGGCGCCAGTTCGCCCACGGGGCTGGGTAGAAGGTGGTGTGTCGAGTTAATGATGGGGAATTTGGAGAGAAGCGCGGCGCCCCATGTGTGCTTGTTGGGCCCTGGGCCGTAATCGACGTACATGCCGAGATCCTCGGCCAGGTACTGGGTCGAGTCGCGGTTACCCATGATAATGCGCTGCTGGTCTGACTCGACCAAGCCGATGACATCGAGCTCAGCGTCTCGGAGGAGGTCACGCATCCGCCGCTCTGAACTCCACATGTCATTATCAAGTCCAAAGTGGATGGTCCACATGCCCGCCGTGACGACTCTGTCGGGCGCGTGGTACGGCTTGTAGTCGTTGGTCGGGAAGCGCAGGTATGCGGCAACCAGAAACGCGACGTTGATAGCTCCAAGCACCGTGATGTAGTGCTTGCGGTGCTGCAGCGTGCTGCGCGATGTCTGGGCCTCGTTCTTGCCCTTGGACTTCTTGGCGGCCTTACCGGCGTTCAAGTTGAACACACCGCACCCGATCAGGACCATCATGGAGGCCATGACCCAGTCAGTGTGCTCGCGCACTAGCGGGCCACCAGGCACGAATGCATAGGCAACCACCCAGACGTGGAAGAGCACCATGAAGTTGTAGATGAAGAATCCAAGCCCAAAGACCAGGCCAGGGGAGCGTTTGGCCGCATCTCTCAGCAGAGGCACGGCGACAGCCATCAGGTAGGTTGTCAGAGCGAGAGCTCCATAGTAACCCTTCCAGTGAGGATATATGGTCACCATCCCTGCGCCGACGCAGCCGATGAAGTAAGAAGTCCACAGGCTAGCGAGACCGGGTTTGTAAGCCCCAATCAAGACTCCTGCAGTCATGGCGAATATGGTATAAAATGCGGAGGTGTTGGATGTCGGTCCGCGAATTGGGTATCCGTCCCACACCCAAAGGATCATGGTGCTAGTGTCAGACAGCAGCGAGTGGAGGGCAAAGAAAAGGCCACCAATGCTGCAAGCAGCAAGGAAGGACGAACCAGACTTGATCTGAACGCCGTCTAGGTTCAAGGGGCCCCTCCGGGTAAACCGCCAGGCGGCAATAACGCCAAGGAAGAGACCGGTGTAGTTCCATCCGCCAGTCTCGGCGCGCATGATGGGCCAAATTGGGTTGAGTGTACGGCAAGCAAACTTGACGGTGCTCGACAGAATGAGACCCACGGCCCAGGACAGGATGCGCAACTCCAGGCGGCCCTCATGCACAGATTCCGAATGCAAGGTTGCGACCCAAGCGAGGCATTGCATGCCGAGACCAAATCCGACGGCATATAGACGATGGATGGGGTCTTTGATCAAAAATGCCCCAAGAGCAGTCAAAGAGAGGAGGTGGAAGAAGCGCTGGAAACGCGTGATCAACCACCTAAAGGGGCCGACACCCAGCAAGAGCGGAGAAATGGACACCATGACAAGGGCTTCATAGCCTGAAATGCCCATGTACCAGAGGGGAAAGTCTATTGATTGTCAGTGACTGATCCGTTAAACTTCAGGGTGGAAAAGAAGTACTTACACCAAATGGTGACACCCAAGCTGGTAAGAATGGACCAAAACACAAACTGGTACATGTCAATATGAGCAATTTAAAGCAGGACGGTAACCTGAAAAAGAAAAGCAACTTACACCATGGTAGACATCAGCGGCAATATCAAGCATACTCGACGGGGTGACCTTTTGATGCATGATACCGGCAGTGGCCTTCTCCTTCCTGCGATGGCATGTCAGCACGTAAAATATGGGCACATTATGGTACACATTGCGAGCAAACTTACTCCTTCTCCAGAGCAGCAGCCTTCTGCGGAGAGACGTTGGTACTATAGATAATATTCATGTTTAGACTCTTGAGCTTCAAAACTTGATTTTTTATCTGAGGCGTCGAAAGATACTCTCTGCGCCATTACTGCAACAAAAAGCACAATCAGACTATGCAGGGAGCCATTTCACATACCCCTGGCTCGCACCATGTACATCCTTGACAATGAGCTCAAACGAGCCAAAGTCCAAAGCCGTCACAGCGTCAAAACCCACGTCAAACAGGATCAGGGACCACTCAAAAAAGGCGTAAATGGTGTAGGCTGTGGTTGAGTCAGCAACATGCAAGCTAAGGGTAGCGCCTCTTGTTGTACGGAGGCAAAAGACAAACTCACCTCCTGCAACCCTGTGGACCTTGTGCTGGATGAAAAAGTAGATGAGCGGCACCAACGTTCCGAAGAAAGCCGAGCAGAGATATTTTCTGTATTTGATCGCCTTGGCATTTGGAGGGCTGAGGGCGATGCAACCAGCCGTCCAGGGGATCGTCGCGACAATGTACGAAATCATGAGGATGTCATGCCAGTCATGGTCGTCGGTCGAGGTGATGTAGGTCCAGCCACCACACGTCAGAGTCCGTACAACACCAGTGATGGCGACGAACTTGGGCAGCGCCTGGC
Source organism: Pyricularia sp. CD86 (assembly GCA_031306095.1). Classification (NCBI taxonomy): domain Eukaryota; kingdom Fungi; phylum Ascomycota; class Sordariomycetes; order Magnaporthales; family Pyriculariaceae; genus Pyricularia; species Pyricularia sp. CD86. The sequence continues at coordinate 13,605 of JAVHJQ010004873.1, read as the reverse complement.
CGTTGCGGCGTGTGAGGAGGTACCAGAGGCCGACGAGCGCAAAACGAGGGCCTGTATGTAGCTTTGTGGTCAATACTGGGGTCCATATCACCCAAGTCTACCTCATCTAGTCGAAACCAGCTGTGTGTCCCCCCACATCCTCCATATATAGTATGGGTTTGTTCGTACCAGATGTAATGGCGATCAGGAGCATAAAAACGGATCGCTCGGGATACTTGTCGCCGATGGTCGCCGACACCGAAGGAAACCATTCTTGGGGGTAACCGTACCACTCATTTTGAACGATCTTGTGGTAGTGTAATGAGAGGCCCACGATGAGGGCAAATATGAAGGCGGCTGTTCGTAGGGGGAACTTCCGAGTCAGCCGAAGGTGTTGCGCAAGAACGCCGGAGAGTGCGCGGGGTGATGGAAATGGTACAAACAGTATGCAATCACGGTATGGGTCCAGCTGATCCAAGCGCCATTGAATGATAGAAGGACGCCGGCGTCCTTGTCCTTGTACTTTGCGGGCGCCATAGTGAAAAGGAGAGAGGGCGTTTAATGGGGGCCTAGGAGAGCTGCCATGCAGCAAAGAGAGTAGGGCCCTAAGGGTGAATTACTAGGGTGTACACCGAGGATATGACAAAATGAAAGAATATCAGTGTAGCCTTGGAAGAAAAACAAGAGTGAAGAGAACAAAATCGGAGATCCAAGAAAATGGACGACCACTGTAGATTGTGGTCAGCAAAAGATCTCTTCAGCTGTCCGATAGGAAGAGCTTCTGTTGCAAGCTGTTGCGCCGAATTGAGTTGAGCTGCTGTCCATGTCGCGCCCAGTGGGTCCCTGTTACTTGTCGATGGAGTCTGGAAGCCATGGCATTGACACGTGATACCCCTTTCCGAAATAGGCAATGCCACTTTCTTGTACAGTATGCCATTCGAGACAGTTGCCCTGGCTAACCAAGCCGCGTCTCAGAGCTCACCACTACAACTGGCACAAAGTCAAAAATTCCCAGGATGGTACGCCAAATGCCTCATTATGCAAAGATTTTCTATGAAAAAAAGAAAGGAGTTTGTAAGTCGCGGAACGTGTCAAATACACAAGCGGGTACCTACCTCGTGCAAATTTGACAACACAAACCCCGAATCAATTATACGTCACTAGATTGCAGTAATTCTCATGGATTCAAGGCTTTACGAGGAGCACTCGTCGAGTCCCTGGTTTTCTATCAAGGAGTGCATTCTTTCTTCTTACTGGCTTGTGTTGACCTGTATTTTCGATGTACTCGGCGTGGCGATGTACACTTTTATCCCAGGACATGGTAAGCGTCGATGAATACTGGCAACTGGCACAGTATCTTTGCAATAATGAGAGGAAATAGAAGCAAAACCTATAACAGGCAATAGGACCGTCCGAGCCAAACGCCGTCGCTATGCAGCAGGGTCAATACAGTTACAAGACGGAACATGTACAACTGATCACCAAGAGAACCCCATACCCCCGAAAACAATACAATTCAGAACGCACTAGGTCGACCAAATGCTGCGAGGGCGCGGAGGTTATCGTCGCCCAACTCAGCCGTGCGATTAGTGGCAATCTTTCTCATCACCCACGTATCTCTTCCGTTCTTTAGCCGTCGACCCTCTGGTCCTGTAAGGTATTCGTCTAGCCACCTCTCCTCATCACGGTCGAGGGGAAGGCTGGCGAGAGTTTTGGCCCTTTGCTCCCTACTCCCAGGTCCTGCCAAGCCGGCGCTGCTGGGGCCGTCGTGTACAGATGCAACAAGTTGCTCGAAGAAAAGACGCCTTGCGGACTCTGGATGTGTGCGCGAGTAAAGGAGTGCCTCCGTCACGCTAGTGCGCGCAAGGGCGATAAAGTATAGTTCCAGCGCCTCTGGTGTCTTGAGAACTGGGTTGACTGTCTGGTAGTAGGCAAGCGCCCAAGAAAAGTCATCATCACGCGCATGCCGCACCAAGATGGTAATGATATCGTCGGCGAACTCGGGAACAAGTGAGGGATGCGCCAAGTACTCGAGTGCGACCTACAGATATCAGAAGACGACATGCATCAGTAACACCGTTCATCCAGGATTGGGCGTGTCGCATAAATCAGGGAGGAGTTGTCATACCGGAAACTGTTGCCGATCCATGTGCCATAAACCCTTCATAAAGATCTGATATTTGCCCGGGACGCCACTCTTTTCCGCAAATTCTTCGGCAAGACGTGATCGCACACCGAGTATATCGTCAAAGTCGAGGAGGAGATAGTACAGCACGGACAACTTTTGTTGAGCCGCCGACTTGCTCTGGCACACCTTCTGATGAAGCTCGCGCAGCGAATTGTCACCCCTTGGAGGGTAAGATTTGGCTGGAGTAAATGCAATGTTAGAAAATCCGCGGACTGGGTAGAATGAACTCAATACGCGCTTACCTTTTGTAACACCCAACGCGCTGAGGACTTTGTCAATGAAGAGCACGCCACCGAAGCCCTTGCGGTAAGACTCGATCTCGCGTATCAGGTCTGGGGCATAAGGTGACTCGAGATCAGGCTGAAAGACCTGCTCGTAGTGTGTGAAATCGATCGAGGCCATTTTGAGCTCTGGATAATCAGGCTTGCGTACATAGAAATATGTTTTGTGCTTTTGATGCAGGCGCGGGCTCAATTCGCCTTGCTCATCACTGTCACCAGCCAAGGTAGGTATGATATGATGGTCCTGGGTACCCTGCTTTGTCGTGCCAGGCAAGGTGCAGTTCCTGAGCTATTGTGGGGCCAGCATCAATTAACACGAAAGCACGTGAAGGAATGGTGGGGCAGACAACTTTCTCAGTGGCGCTGTGCTTGCCCGCCAAGTGGCTTGTCAGGTTGTTTGTTTACTTTGGCAGCGCGCCCAGGTACAAGTCAACAAAGCGGGGGATCGGTCAGGGCAACGATCACACATCAAACCCCCAACGCCGCCATCACCAATTTTCCTACTGCGGGCGCAACCAACGAAAAACGCGCCAACGTATCAGTATCGCGCTTTCGAGCCGACTTGCTGCATTTGATTCTATTCATCACTGTATAGACTTTCATTGGCACTACAAGATGTCTGCCCGACCAAGTCGCCGCGCTGCGGCATCGCGACGCACCGCCGTTGTCGACTCATCAGATGAAGACGAGATCGCAAACACCACAAAAATGCCCGACGACAGCGAGGAGGAGTTTACACCCGCGCCCAAGCGGAGCCCGCGCAAATCGACTGTGGGTAGCAGCAGGCGCAGGACGGTAGATCCGGATGCCAGCACATTGACCACTGCGAGCGTATCGAGTGCTGCCCCTCGTCGCGGTCGTCCCAAAAAAAGCCTGGCGCCACCCGAGGAGCCCAGTCAGATCTTCAACCCTGATGAATCTACAGCAACTGTAACTGAACCGCAGTCGCCGCCCAAGAAACCAGCTCCGCGCAAGCGCAAGAGTGCTGCACCTCGGGCCGTTGAGCCAGAGAGGACACCGGAGCCAAGCCAGATGGAGCCAAGTCATTTGGCTACGCCTACACAAACACCCAAACCAAAGGTCTCACCGGATTTCTCCATGGCCTCGGCATCACCACTGGCTGATATTACCAGCACCAGCATAAATGAGAAAAGGCGGCCTTCAGAAGAGACATTGACAGCCGTGAAGCCCATCCGGGCCATGGATACAATATTGGAGAAGCCCATGGATATTGTACTCAAGTCCCGAACCTTGACTGTACCGATTATTGAGGATATAACCCCCAAACCCCGGATAGTGATTACCTATCTCATTTTGACAAACTTCAAGAGTTACGCCGGGAGACAAGAGGTTGGGCCTTTCCATTCGTCATTTTCCTCCGTGGTTGGCCCCAATGGCTCTGGCAAGTCTAATGTCATCGATTCGCTCCTCTTCGTGTTTGGTTTCCGTGCCAGCAAGATGCGTCAAGGCAAACTCTCTGCCTTGATTCACAACTCTGCGCAGTATCCGAACCTAGACCACTGTGAGGTTGCAGTCCACTTCCGTGAGGTCTTGGATTTACCTGGTGGCGGGCATGAAATCATCCCCAACTCCGATCTAGTCATCTCCAGAAAGGCCTTCCGCAACAACTCAAGCACCTACTACATCAACAACAAGACTTCAAATTTCACAACCGTTACAACTCTGCTACGAGAACGTGGTGTTGATCTAGATCACAAGCGTTTTCTGATTCTCCAGGGTGAGGTCGAGTCCATTGCTCAGATGAAGCCAAAGGCCGGCAACGAGCACGAGGACGGGCTTCTGGAGTATCTGGAGGACATCATTGGTACTTCCAAGTACAAGACCCCCATTGAGGAGGCAGCAGCCGAGGTGGAGACGCTGAACGAGATCTGCGCGGAGAAGAACGGCCGTGTTCAACACGTCGAGAAGGAAAAGCACAGCCTTGAGGACAAGAAGAACAAGGCTTTAGCTTACATTCGTGACGAAAACGAACTTGGCTCCAAGCAGGCGGCCTTGTATCAGCTATACATCAGTGAACTAGATGACAACTTGGCTGTTACTGAAGAGGCAATCACGCAGCAGCAGGCACAGCTAGATCTGGAGCTCCAAAAGCACGAAGGAAGCGAGCAGGTCATCAAACAACTTCAAAAGACATACAGCAAGATCAGCAAAGAATTTGAGGCCCAAGACAAGGAGGTTCAGGCCTTGGCGAAAGAATTGGCCAAGTTTGACCAGGAGCGGGTTAAGTTCGAGGAGAAGAGGAAGTTCTTGACGGACAAGCAGAAGAAACTGGAGAAGACTATTGCAAACGCAGAGAATTCGGCTGCTGAAGGGGAGGAAACAATTGAGCAGTGTACCGAGGAGATTGAGCTTCATTGCCGAGATATCGAGTCCTTGGAGGAGCGTATTAAGGAGGAGGAGGAGGAGCTGGCAACGATCCGCGACAGCCTCAAGGGCAAGACTCAGGCGTTCTCTGACAAGATTGCCGTTAAACAAAAGTCTCTCGAGCCTTGGAAAGAAAAGATCAACCAAAAGCAGTCGGCTATTGCTGTTGCTGAAAGTGAGCTGACGATCCTCAAAGAGAAGGCCAACTCTGGGGCTGTTGCTCTGGAGGAACTTGAAGCGAAGATTGCCACGATTGAGGGAGAGCGTGTTGCCAAGTCCAAGGAGCTGAAGCAGTGTCTGGCCGAGAAGGCCGGGCTCGAGAAAGAGGCACAGGAAATTGAGGAAGAACTCAAGAATCTCGCCGGACAGGAGCCCAAGATCCGTGCCAAGGTATCCAACGCGAGGCAAAAGGCTGACGAGGCTCGCTCCAGCCTGGCACAAACACAAACACAGGGCAACGTCTTGACTGCTTTGATGCGCATGAAAGAGTCTGGTCGTATCGACGGCTTCCATGGCCGTCTCGGAAACCTAGGTACCATCGAGCAAAAGTACGACGTGGCCATCTCCACAGCATGCCCTGCTCTAGACAATTTTGTTACCGATACAGTTGAGGCCGGACAGCAATGCATTGAATATCTCCGCAAGACGAACCTCGGCCGTGGAAATTTCATTTGCTTGGACAAGCTCCGATCACGAGACCTGTCTCCTATTCAGACCCCAGAGGACGCACCTCGTCTCTTTGATCTAATCAAGGCAAAGGATGACCGGTTCAGACCTGCATTCTACCACGCTCTTCAGGACACCTTGGTTGCCAAGGACCTCACTCAGGCGAACCGCATCGCATATGGAGCCAAGAGATGGCGCGTTGTTACTCTTGATGGCGAGCTGATTGACAAATCAGGAACCATGTCCGGTGGTGGCACAACGGTCAAGAAGGGTCTGATGTCATCCAAACTGGTTGCTGACACCACCAAGGAGCAAGTTGCGAAGCTGGAGGGTGACCGTGATGGACTGGAAGCCAAATTCGAGGAGTTCCAAGAGTATCAGCGAGGTTTGGAGACTCGCCTCCGTGAGCTTAAGGACGAGATCCCTCGCTTCGATACCAAGATGCAGAAGCTGAAGCTCGAAATTGACAGCGGCGCCAGGAATCTTGCGGATGTCCAACGACGCATTGAGGAGCTGAGCAGAGAGCACCAGCCGTCTCAGACAGATGACAACCGCGCTGCCGCTCTGGAAAAGGAGATCTCCAAGCTTCAAAATGAGGTCGAAAAGCTGTATGGTGAGACCTCCAGCGTTGAGGAGGAGATTAAGGTCCTCCAAGACAAGATCATGCAAGTCGGTGGAGAGAAGCTTCGGGCACAGCGTGCCAAGATCGACAGTCTGAAAGAAGAGATTGCGACACACAACGAGGAGCTTTCCACCGCAGAAGTCAAGAAAGCCAAGGCAGAGAAGCAAAAGGTCAAGCTTGCAAAGGACCATGCCAAGGCAACCAAGGATCTTGAGGCTGCAGTGCGTGACCTGGAATCACTGGATGACGAGATTCAGAACCAGGGAGACAAGTCTGAAAGTCTCAGCTCAGCTGTCGAGGAGGCGCAGGAAGCCCTCAAAGTCAAGAAGAAGGAGCTCTCTGAACTCAAGGCAGAGCTTGACGAAAAGACTTCCGAGCTCAATGCTACAAGGGCGACTGAGATTGAAATGCGCAACAAGCTCGAGGAAAACCAAAAGGTTCTCAGCGACACAGAAAAACGCCTTCGCTACTGGGATGACAAGCTCTCCAAACTTACCTTGCAAGATATCAACGACCTCACTGGCGAAAGCCCTGCGGCTGCTGCGGCTGGTGATGAGGACGCTGTCATGGAAGACGTTGCCATGGAAGACGCTGCAGCTGAGCAAGATGATGAAGAGGAGGAGGAGGCTGACAGGACGGCTGTTAAGGACGAGCCGCCTTCGTCACCTGGTCGCAGAGCCAATGGTTCCGAGCCACTCCAGATTCCTCGCTATACCAAGGACGAGCTTGCAGATATGGACAAGGACACGCTCAAGAGCGAGATCGCGGCCTTAGAAGAGCGGACACAGAACGTAAACGTTGATCTGGGCGTCCTGGCCGAGTACCGGCGTCGTGTTGAAGAACATGCGGCACGATCCTCTGACCTAAACACGGCAGTCTCGCAGCGTGATGCCGCCAAGAAGAGATGCGATGACCTACGTCGCCTCCGCCTCGAGGGCTTCATGGAGGGCTTCAGCGCCATCTCGCTGAGGCTGAAGGAGATGTACCAAATGATCACAATGGGTGGTAATGCCGAGCTTGAGCTCGTCGACTCCCTGGACCCATTCTCCGAGGGTATCCTATTCTCCGTCATGCCGCCCAAGAAGTCGTGGAAGAACATTAGCAACTTGTCTGGTGGTGAGAAGACGCTGAGCAGTCTGGCGTTGGTGTTTGCTCTGCATCACTACAAGCCAACACCGCTCTACGTCATGGACGAGATCGATGCTGCGTTGGATTTCAGGAACGTAAGTACATAATCTCGATTTGACTTGTTGATTTCAGATAAACCGATGCTAACTCTTGAACTCAGGTTTCCATCGTCGCAAACTACATCAAGGAGCGGACCAAGAACGCACAGTTCATCGTCATTTCTCTCCGCAACAACATGTTCGAACTGGCAGCGCGGCTCGTCGGTGTGTACAAGGTCAACCACATGACAAAGAGCGTGACGATTGAGAACAAGGACTACATCAAACGTCCTGAATCTCGAAAAGGACAGCAACAGCAGCCTGCAGCTGCTTGATGGGGTTGAGCTTTTGTTTTGGATTTGTCTGGTCGGCTTGGGTTTTAGATCCGAGGTTTATGAAGTCATGAGCCTTGGTTTTTTTTTCTGGGTTTACCGTTTTTGTAGAGCAAGATCATGAAATAATGCCCAACTTTGATATGATGACTGGACGGCTTGTCTGTTTTTGTGTAGGGGTTCACGATTGAGGTGTTTGGGTCTAGGTAATGTTATGAGAACATTGAGTCTAGTTTGTTGATAACAAATTCGAGTCTCGTGCATGTCGAGTACTTCGATGTCATCCGGACAAAGAAAAATGCAAAGGGAGTGTGATCATCCATGGGTAAGCATGTTGAACCGACCGAATGGAAGGTGTCATAATATTAAACAAGAAAACAAAAATGATGCTTAAAACAGGCTATGCAATGATTAATATCAGTAAACAGCAGCAACCTGACGCACTGTCTTGTGGTTGTGCCAACAAATGACGAATTCCTCCCATGAAACCCATAACGCCTGAGCATTGCTTTCGATGGATTCCCACGCTGCCTAGTATCCTCTGCGACAGACAAGGCAACACGGAACACCTTTTTTTTCTTCAGGAATTGAGCCAGCGCTCTACAATAACTGGAAATGTGGTAACCCATGTCAGACCCCCGACTTTATTTATCGGTCCTGCGTCGTTTTAACACCGTCAAAGACACGCTGCTGTCTTTGCTGGCGCATCTGCGGCTCGTCCGAGTTTCGCAGTCCATAGTAGGCTCCTGTCGGGGTGGGAACCCACGACGGCTCGGCGCCGGCATCCATCTCGACCGACGTCATGCGTGCCGGTGGCGACATCAGTGGAGGGTTCGAGTCGAGCTCGACGGCGCCCTCGCTTACGGGTGGTAGGTCCGGCGGCGGTATGTAGTAGTACATGCCGTCCGCTCCCAGCATTATCCCCGGCGACGGCGTCCTTAGGGTCTCCATCGACGGGTAATGGCCGACCGAGGCCGGTGTTTCCCACAACGCCGATTTGGGGTCGTAAGGGCTCGTAAATGTGGGTAGTAGGGTTGAGCTTGAGGTTGGGAAGGCGGATTTGAGCCCGGCCGAAGGTGGTGCCGAGGCATATGGGTCCATGGATTTCCCAAAGTCGGGGCTGGGCTCGCCGCCATCGCTGCGCGTCATCATGAGACCCGTCTCCTGCATGGCTGACCGTCGCGCCGCACGAGCTCGCTTCCTGGCGGCCTTGCGCCGCCGCATAAAGATGAAGAGGCCAGCAGCAAATAGCAGAGCGAGGCCGACTCCGGCACCCAGCGCTATGCCGGCTATGGTACCTGGGCTGAGGGAATTTTGACTTTGCTGCTGTGAGCCTCCCAGGCGACCTTCTTCCTGGCCGTCCGGACCCGGCATCCCTGTCCGAGCTGCGCCGTCGCCTGTCCCAGTCACACCGATGACATCTGTCCCTGTTGTTGCAGCTCCGCTGGCCAGGGGGAAGGCGGCACGGTATATTGTTATTGCTTCGTCGTCAGAACCGGTTATTGGTGAGTTCGTGATTACCTCGCGAACCGTCGTGCTGCCGGTCTCTTCCTTGACCACCCACATGGCTGTGGCGGTCTTGAGCCTTCGATAGCAGTTGCGGGCCCCACCGTCCATCGTGCAGCCATCATATCCGTCTGGGCAGCAAATCTCTTGCGTCTGGGTCGCCAGTCCGCTCGCCAGGGTCGAAGTGCACGCCTTGTGCCAGCCTTGCGGGCATGCAGTTCCGGGAAACGCAAGTGAAGTCAAGTCTTCGTATGCGGTGCCTTGGTAAAAGATATCCTTGTAGCCTGGAGGGTGGCATGCCTCGTCTATGTATTGGCGTGCGGATGAATTTATTACGTCATAATCCCAGCATTCCTTCCGAGGCCCGACCTCACTCCCCTTCATGCTGCAGAATATCGAGGTGCTACATGACTCTGGAGCTTTCCATGGTGTAATTTGCGGCTCGAGGTTAAAGGTTTTGGTGACCACAGTACTGCCTGATGTGTATGCGTGTGTGGCCGTGGATGTCATGTAAGTAGTAGATGGCGCGAGCGACATTGTCGCGGTTGAGTTTTGTTGTATTCTTTGATGGAACCTTGCGTTGGTTCGGTGGTCTCAGTCTGAATTCCCGTGTTGTAATGTGATGCCAGGTCTGTTTCTCAGCCTTGCCAATAGTTCAAATAGACCGAAATTCTGGTTCTGTTAATACAAGCTCATAATGAAGCCACAGCCTAAGGTCGAATAAGGTTCCTAGGGGCTCTGGGGAAAGGGAATTGGGGTATCACAACTTGCGAAGAGAAAGAAGGAAAATGAGTTAACTAGATGAACAAATTCGAAACCAAGAGAGAAATACTGAAGTGCGACTAGGAGGGATGTAAATCTTCAGCAGTAAATACGACATTTGAGAAGGTGGAGCTAAAGGGGAGGGGTGAGCATTATTATTTGTTACGCTGTTTGTTACGCTGGAGGATCAAATGTAAGGGGGTGAGATTTAGCAGAAGCACGCCACGGTGGTGGCCCGTATTGGGCAAGATAATGTGGGTGATGATTTGCCAAAGATCAATCAATCAATTAATCAATCATCCTTCATTCTCCACATAAGCATCACCCGCACGTATGGGAGAGCAGGGGGGCCACCTGAGAACCTTGCATGGTGATAATGGATGGTGTGCGTGGCTCAGGGTAATTTTGCAGGCCAGCCGACATTATTGTTGGTATCAGAGCAAGGCGCAGCTTTTGCCCAGCTTGCCTAGCTCCAAAATGGTACCAACTTGTCTGCAGGAGCCGACTGTTGACAGGGAGTTTGTGTGCGCCAACTCGGCGGCACGCATCGTGACGAGCTTTTGGGTTGAGGAATAGGTTACGAAGCATCTCTTTGCAGTTCATTGTTATTCCCGTTGAGGAAATCGTGCCTGGAAACTGACAAGGTTCCGCTACAGCGTGTTTCCCTGTCTCTTGGCCGATCTCAGAAAGCCCAGGCCCGATTTTTGCCATGGGCTAAGCCATGTTGCGGTTTGGAGTCGAAAGATGTTTAAAGGCGGTTAAATCGATTTAGATATGTCTAGGCAAGGCTCACATTTGTGCTGTAAGGGTACAAAGAGCCGTGGTAGGGTACTCACTCAGCGTGGGTAAGCAATCTGCCATCCAAGCAGACGAGTTTTTTTCTTTCTTTTTTTTCTCTTCCAAATATCGATAGTG
>JAVHJQ010004852.1:0-14284 GCA_031306095.1 Pyricularia sp. CD86 | reverse complement strand
GAGAAAGAGAGAGAAGACAGAATCCGTACCAAGAACCAATCTGCCTCTTAATGAAGGACCCAACCAAAGCGCGCGGGGTGGGGGGAACAAATTAACGCGCACCGCAAATTTACCAGCAAATTCTGTCACCAAATGAATACCAACAACAACTTTCTCAATAATTCCCAATTAACCCGAAAGATTCAACAAGAATTAAACGCCTTCAAGCTTGCCTAGAACAGTTGTCTTTATCGTTATAGCTCCATTAATCGTTGAGATACGGTGTTGCAAAAAATAGTGAGTTTTTGGCCTTGTTGTTAATATTTGGTGTGTTTTGCGGTGCGCGTTAATTTGTCCCCCCCACTTGCCAACCCACTGGTCTTCCATTGATCCTCCGTACTTCCATCCCTTTCGCCCAGTCAGCACTGCCGTAGTACTCTGTGGGTGTCCGATCAACCAACCCCTGGCCAGCCAGTGCGTCTCTGTGCGGTGCTACCCGCCTCCCGCCTTGTCCACGTAAGTACCTAGCCACTAGACTAGCAGATACTGAAAGCTTGCAAAACGTACGGGCCTTTATTTGACTAACAACATGAAGATATGTGCATATTCATGGTGACCTGACAGCGACGAGACAATTATCGGTTTCTCCCGATTAACGTGCTCTTATATGAACTACTTTATTTTTTCCGCCCCTTCTTTATGTTTTCTTTTCGCAGAGGAATTGATCTACAGGCCGGCCACGAAAAAGCTCAGCGATAATCGACAACCGACTTTCGAAGAGCGTAAAATTGGCAGTTTTGGACACAAAAAGTCGCAGGAGAGACGAGTAAAAATAAATAACATGACTTTATATTGTAATCCTGGGTAGTGGCCCTCATGACGCGCCTTGGGGATTTGTGTTACTTTCGCCAAAACCGAAACTCCTTTCGCTAATAAGAGATGATGTTTACCTTGTAGAAAAGTGCTGACCGAATCAAAGCCTGATGTTGAAATATAAAACCCCCCAGCTACCTTTGTGAGAAAATGGCAACATGTAAACGTAAATTTTAAACGGTAAAAGAAAGTATTTGGGCCCTCGAGGTGTAAGTCGAGAGTATTGACTGAAAACGGCGGCCAAGACGCTTTCAAAGGTTTTCGTTCTAGTCAGGCTTCTTCGGCCCTGTTCCCGGATCGTTGGCCGAGTTTGGTTTGACTTTGGTGCGGCCAGCAATGGCAATGGTGCGAACGCGCTGGCTCAGGGGTAAGGTATACTTGAGGACACCCTTGAGAATGAGATCAAATTCGTCCTCCACTATACGTTCCCACCTTTCAGTGCCGCCTTCGGTTCCGTTGCCAGGTCGTTGTAACCGAAGACCGCCTGTAGAGATTGAGGCTCCCTTGTTGAAGAAAGATCCTTCGAAGGAGAACGGCTGGTCCAGGTCAAAAATCGTGCCCAAGCGCATGTTGGGAGCCGTGTCGTCAGCCGGCTGATCGCTGTTTGGTTCGTCGAGAGAGTCTACCGGGGCCAACGACGATGGCAAGTCACCAGATGCCCCGCGCCCTCTAACTTTTCGTCTCGATGGGCGAGGGCGAGATGGCTTTGGCCTGGTTTCAGCGGGCCTCCAGTCGGCATCCGTTCCTGCATGTGGCGATTTGGCAAATATTTCCAGGTCTGAGGAATCTACCACGACAACGACAACGTTGGGATTTTGTGCCTTGAGCGTCATGTCGAACATGAGCTCTTGTTCGCTCGCGATGACGTTTGCAATCTTGACGAGCTCAACGTTGGTCAGCGGTTGAGACGTGGCAAACATGAAGCCAATGGCCCCCGAAACAACCAGCAGAAGCATAACAGCCAGTACAAGGCAGCTGGCCATTCTATTCAGCAACGACGGCGGGTGTCCGCGGAGGTGTTGGCGGTAGGGTACATGGGGTAAATGGTGCCCTCCACCTAGCGAGTGATGATGATATGAACGAGGCCCTCGGCGAGACCTGCTAGATCGAACCGAACTGGGCAATAGCGATGCCCGCTCGTCGTCTGCACCTGTTGTGGTCGTATCGTCGAGATCGTACATCCCCATGGCGCCGTAGCCCTGGTTCTTTTTGCCACTTCCCGCAGCATTTCGAGGTGACGACAAGTTGGTAAAGCGAGGACTCGGTGGGCCAGGCGAGGGTCGCACAGAGCCGACGGCACCACCACTACCTGATAGCCTTGTTTTGGGACCAGAACTAAAAGGAGATTCATTGTCGAACAGATACGTATGCCCATTGCCTCCGGCATTACGACCCCACACGCCAAAATGGTGATGAGGTTGGCGATGCGCCGTCCCCCGAGCCGAGCCCTGGTTCGACGAGCCTCCCCTAGCATGTCCATCGTCCTCGTTGGCATGTAGCATCGGACTGCCGTCAGCCGTCGGGCCGGACCCGGCATTGTTGCTACTGGTGCTGTAAGAGTTGGAGAACTTCTTCTTCTTGAGTGCTAGGCTAGCTGCAGGAGCATGACCCTCCATGACGCTGTGTATCGAGCGCATGCCATTCCGGTCAGCGGCAAGTTGGCTGACCATTGACGCGGCGCTGGGAGTGCGCGAGTGGAACCGGTTGGAGTGCGGCCTGTCGCGGGCATCTGGAGGGTTAGAATCATAAACAAACGTTTCCTCCGAGTCGGACGTGTCAGCCTCGTCGACGGCACTGGCAATCTTGGCTTCGAAGTTGTCGGCTTTGGACGATGCTGAATGGAGTGGCCTCAAGGTTAGCAAATGGTTCATTCGATGCAAGGCTGTGATGTTATGGCTTCTAGTCCCAGTCGGTGCTGATGACCTGCGGGGACTCGTGGCATTATCAAAAGGCAGGCCTTGACCGCTCGCAGCCCATGTCGGGGGGAAGATACAGTTGTCGTTCCCTCCCGAGACGGATCTGCTCGATGGATAATGCCTCAGCTGGGGCACGCCGGCCGTATCTGCAGCAATATAAGCAGTTGTCGGGCTCATGGTCTCACCGGCACTATTCTGAACCGCCTGCTGTTTCCTAGCCGACTTCTTCTTTTCCTTCTTGGGGCGGATGGTCTCGGAGCTTGGCTTCGTCCGCAGACTCCCGTTGGATCCCTGAATTCCTGATGGAGCCAATGCTACACTCGGAATGGATGTGACGGTCTCGGTTTCGACTGTCATGGTCTTGACTGTGCCCTCGCTAGCTTTGTTCTTTGCGCTCCTCGCAAGGTTTGATGTACTGGACTGCCGACTTATAAGCTGAGGAGGTGCGGACGTCACATTAGATCTTCGAACGGTACCGTATTCGCTTCCACTTTCGGTCTTGTTGGCTTGGCTAGCCGAATACTCGGTAGGATCGACCTGAGAGCTCCCCTCTGCGGCAAGGCTCTCTTGCAAATTCTCTAGAGCAGCGCCGATGGCTTCCAATGATGGCGATGCAAGCGGGCTCACTTCCTGTACGGTTTCCAGGGTTGAAGTTGTAGTGTTTGCAGCCCGAGCCGGTGTTCGCATACCAGGTTGTAAATAACCCTCATCGGCCTCAACATCCGAATGGCTCTGATCTGAGGGCAAAGGAGGCGTAGACCTTTGAAAATTGACGACGGGTGGCTTGTTCAATATGGGCGGCGGGGATCTAAGACGAGGCGAGACCGGCCACCTGGGCGAGTCACGCTGCGGCTCGAGAACGAGAGCGGTGGGAGACGATTTTTGGGGCAACGAGGACCTGGGATTCGGTTCGGCCGAGGTGGGCATGAGGGTGGGCGCGGTAGCTCCAAAGAGGTTCTTCTGTTGCAGTTGTGCAGGCACGCCGTTGTTACGTGTCGCGGCCCTAGAATCGTTATGGCTGTTCTTGCGCGAGCGCGTCCCGGAGCCTGCGGGATTCCTCGCCGCGGCAATAGATTGTCTTAAAGACCTCGTCGGAGAAGGCTCCCTCGAGGGAAGTGGAGAGCTGGTGGCTGAGGAGACATTGCTTGATGAAACCTGCGGATTGGCATCTGCTCGATCCATGGCGAGAGGATAGAAGTTGTTGGATTGGAATGTAGGTTGCTAATAGACCTTGTCATGCCACTTGCTGCTGAAGGGGACTTAGCTTGCAGGACGTCTTGGGCACTGGAGAGGGCGAATCATGTTGGACGGAATGCCATGCACCCCGTCTCGGAAGGGTGATGAGTATTGACGCCCAATGCAATGCAGTGTTAAATGCGGTGGTTGATTTCGAGTAATAGATGGATGGATGGCGGGTGAGTGTGGCTTGTTGTGAAGGTCCGGACTGACCGAGTAGCGCAGTTTTTAACCGTAGAGACCCTTCGCAGGTAAGGTACCTCGAGTGCAAAGCAGGTAGGTAGTTGTGGGTAAGTACCGCGACTGCCTGGTAGGGTAGGGTAGGCAGATTTGTCTGTATGTTACGGAACGGAACGAAACGCAGCAAGTAGCACCTTTCGATCAATATTTGAAGCAAACACGCCGGTATCCCGGAAGAATAGGTGAGAGATGTCAAGAAGTAAAAATTGCCAAAGAAAAAAGATGTGATAGAAAAGAAAAAGGAAAGCACAAAAAAGAGGCAGTCGACAAAGGGAAGCAGTAGCGTCAGAGCATAGAACAGGCCGAGCGCTCAGTACCTAATTTGTGTTGTGTCAAGGGATCGGTTGAGCAGCGCTGGGATGCAGAATTACAGTCAGGGCAGGGAAAATGGATCATTGCACCCGACATCAATGATGTCGACTCAAATGGTGCCTGTGGTGTGGCCAGTCTGTCTGTGGGTGGGCGGCTTTGAGTGGATCAACTGGGGCTCTCTCTAGGTACTGGTAGCACACAAGAAACATGGAGACAGACATGTATGATGTGGCTTGCATTTGCCAGCTACGGTCCTCCTCCCGCGCCGCCCCCCTCTCTGGCAATGGAATGGCCTGCCAGCGACTCTCGCTTATGATTACATATGGACTGGACCAAGGGAGAAAGTTGTTCTTCATTTAATTACAGTACCACGGATTCCGATCTATAGTAGCCGGTTGAGCGCTGTGAGATGGCAAGCCACCGGCATTGATTACGTTGATTGATCTAGGAAATTAGGTTCAAGGCAAGCCCCGATACTCCGTATACCTTTGCAAATTCAACCCTAAGGAAACAAATTAAAAACATGCCTTTGGAGTGGAAAAATCAAAATGCCCAACAGAAAAGAGTAAGGTCACTTTTTCTGGAGTACTGGCCTGGCTTGCAGGGTATTTTGCCTAGGTAAGGTACCTAAGATAGGTACGTACGTCTTAATTACGTATCAGCGAGTTATTATTTACCTCACCTAGGAACGTTAGGCACCTGGTTCAACGCATCATCGACAACGGTGAATGCGAACAGAAACTTGCCGGCCCACTTAGGCAAGGTACCAACCGTAAGGTTCGAGGTAGCGACCTCCACTGAACACTATGTGCGACGGTATTGGGGAAAAAAATTCCACGCATGTCCCTTCTGCGTCCGAGTCGCGGACTTTTTATTCCGGTCCCACTGTTTAGCAAAACCGACACTTAGAAGTCCATGAATTATGCTGAGCCAACATTAGGTACATAAATTACGGTTCCTTCGTGGAGCTTAACATTTCGCCCCTTGAAAATGTCGCATTTATCCATTTTCAACGGCCGTGCCAACTGTGTCTTTCTCAAATACGTGCAGGTTTTTTTTTATTACTTTTGTTTTATTTTTATACTTCATAGTTGTGCGGGCGTGTGCATGTGTGTTTTTTTCTTCTTCTTCTTCTTCTTTTTTTTCACCCTTTCAGTCTTTCATTTATCTTCTAAGTCATGCGAGATGAGATTACCAACTGAGCCTGAGCTACAAGATTATCAACAACAGAAAGCTCAGACTCATCTTTGGAGTTGACGGTTACCCAGGCGTTGTAAATAAAATCTTTGTTTGCGTGCTCCCTGTGGGATTTATTTGTTATCTCGGCTCATGGAAGGCTTTTTTTTGCTTTCGATTTGCTGGGGTGTGGTATCCATCATACCAGTAGAACGTTTTTGGTTGCTTCGGCGGTCAGCATCATGGACCCATGCCAGCCATAGACGGTAGCATTGACACGTGGTCCAGCCACAATCGACCAACCCGTACCTCCCAGCAATACCCGGGCAGGTACGTACCTGGTTTCAGTGCAGGAAATGAAGGCTCCCACTCTACCAGTGAGACGGGACCCGTAAGCCGTAATGTAAGGTTTGCCTATCATCAAACACGTCTTGGACCTGGTGGTGGTCTCA
This sequence comes from Pyricularia sp. CD86, assembly GCA_031306095.1. Taxonomy (NCBI): domain Eukaryota; kingdom Fungi; phylum Ascomycota; class Sordariomycetes; order Magnaporthales; family Pyriculariaceae; genus Pyricularia; species Pyricularia sp. CD86. Next base: position 8,100 of record JAVHJQ010004852.1, on the reverse strand, counting down.
AATACGCTCAACCCAGAAATCACAGCCAGTAGCCAGTTTCGTCAATTTTAGGGGCGTTTTTTGATTGCAGCCTTTGCGTATACATAGATAATTCGTTGTGCCTACCGCTGTTTTGGTATGGCTCGGCAACCGGTCTTGTGATGTCTGAAGCCGTGGGGATTGATTGATGACATGTCATCAAACGCCTGCTAAGGAGATACAAGCCGAGTGGATCATATGCGCAGGAACCCGGGTCGCCATAGGTTCCCAATAAAACCAAGCCTCCTCGGACGATCGCTCATGGGTTCTGTACCCACGGCCAGGTACCGATGTACGCAAGATACCTAGGTACCCTACCCACCTTAGGTAGGTACCTGGCTCACAACGCATCATGTGTTCAGCCACTTGTTCATTTCTGAAAGTTGCCTACGTGTGTACGGCCTCATATGTGGCTGCTTCTGCTTTTGAACGCGTGGCTCTTCTACCCAAGTACCGTTGCCTTCAAATCGCCTTTTCATCATTTTCCTCTCTTCCTTTCTCTCCCCCCTATGCGCATGCATCAATATGATCCACGCATCTCGTAATTATGTATATTTTTAAGATTGGGTTGCGTAACTATTACTCATTTATGATGAGATACATGGGCTCTGATTGGCATTCATACGACGAGCCTATACAATGGTCCAACGTCCTGCAAATTAGCTGTATGATGTGACTAGTTTCTGCAATGTAGAACATCCTCACCCTATATGCCTCAAGGCTCATGTTACTGTTCTGGCCTGGGCCCAAAAGTTCTCCATCTTGACTCTAGCCAGTACCTCTCTTGCTTCGGCATCAGTTTCACACACCTTACTGCCCCATTTCCTAAAAGCTCTGGTCTTAACTTCACCCTCGAATACAAGCTTGCACTGGTTGTCCGACATGTCTTTGAGCCCGCCTTTGTCGTCCTCGGGCTTCAACCAGTCCCGCGAGACGCCAGCTTTAGCCCCATCTCTGTCTCGCGACGGCGTGTTCTCGGTCCAGTTGATACGATTCAGCATAAGCTTCTTGTATTTGGCGATGCTCCACGCACCGCCTTCGACGATGACAATGCTAAATTTGGGGTGCATTATGCAGATACCGGTCAGAGCGTGCTGCTCGGCGTTGACGGCGATCTTGTAACGATGCTGTCCATTCGCCAAGCTGTTGATTTTGAAAACCAGCAGGTGAAGGCCTTTTGATGCGTCCTTTTCCTGATTTGCCGCAAGCTTCTCGTGCCGCTGTTCCTTGGTGAGCTTGCGCTCTTCGTTCGCCTGAAGATGGCCCTCGTGTCGCTTCGCGACCTCCCTGTTGACCTGCGCCTCCACTGCTGTCGGGTCCTTCACCGCCTGATCCGCAAGTACAACCATCATGTTGTTCCTGGTAATTTTTGGGGGCTCCGGCGGTAACAAACCCAATCGCACTTTTGCCTGCTTTTCCTTGAGATCTGCCGCACGTCGTTGCCTCCGCAGTTTTTTCTGCTCTTTTGCTGTGAGAAACATTGGCTTCGGAGCCGGCACATTCTTGTCCTGTGGAGGCTCCAATGCGACTGGGTGTTGTATCAGCTCCGTGATGATGCTGTCGTCAGAAGTGATCCGCAACGTGCTCTCATCATCTATTCTGTCATAATTCTGTCCATCTACCAGGCCCTCGTCCCACCACTCAATATCAGGAGGCTCCTCGATGAATGTTACAGGAACATCAAGATCCTCGTCAATCCCAGTCTTGCGTGTCTGCTCCGCAATGCGCTTCTTCATTGCCTCGAGGGCAGCTTGCCTTCGAAGCGCATTGCCCTGGGCGATGTACTTTCCCTTCTGATTGAAAACTAGATGCCGCGGTTCTCGCTGTTTCGTAGATTGTCCGCCTGTCGCACCAGGATCGAGGTAGGGATTCCTCTGACGATCTCCAAACCCGGCGCCCGCTCCCGATTCTGAACTCTTGTGTCCATATTTTGTGCTAGTCGCTCTGTTGGAGCTCAAAGAAAAAGACCGTGAGTCGGTTGCCCTGCCCGACGATTTGGGCTTGTTCAGTTCTTCGAGCATTGGATGTAGGCCGACATTGAGACCGCCCTTGGCTTTGCTGCTACCAATAGCTGCTGCGACTCGTGCTTTCAGGGCGGCCATTTTGTCTGCTGCTGTCTCGGGCTTCTGTACTCGAGACGCAGAGTCGGGGCGAGGCCCCAGCCCGGGGCTGTGGCCGCGGTCCATAATAGTGGCACCGAAAGGTTCGAGGGTTTTGGGATTGAATGCGATGACACCCAGTTGTTCAGCTCGTTGATTGTTGACGGGGAGGCTAAGAAAGAGGTGAGAATTGTGCGGTCCCGACCAAGGTAATTAAGCCCAGGTACTTCGATGTTTTGCGTGTCAGGCTTTCGGAGTTCTTGAAATGTTTTTTTGTCTTTTTTTACTGTTTGTAATCTCTTTTGCCCATGGATGAAATCAAACATCGACCTACCTAGGTAGGTATCGTTAGGCTGGAGAGGTGGCAGGTGCTGGTGCCCGTCCGTCTTGAGAGACGCGCTGTGACGCCACAGCGATTCGCACCTAGGCACTCAAAACTCGGCCCCACTCGATATTCTGCCCGCCTCCACCGCCAAAAAAATCGTCTCGGAGCTCATCGTCGTCGAGTTCCCCGCTGGATTGTTTGCAGGATGTAGTATCCTGAACAAACCATGTGAAGTCGGCTCTGAGACGAGCAGCAAAACTTCCCGCGAGTTGTGCACCCGTCATCTCGTCGCCCGCTATGAATATCTCACAGCCTGTATCGTCGTCCATCGACAGCGTTTCTTTCGAATTGCTCTCGGCCGACGAGATCAGGGCGTTTTCGGTGCGGAGGATCGAGAATGACAGCACCTTCGATACTCTATTAAACCCCGTGCCCGGTGGCCTCTACGATCCTGCTCTAGGAGCATGGGGTGACTCAGTATGCGCGACCTGCAATCTCGGCCCATCCGCCTGCCCCGGCCACCCGGGTCATATCGAGCTTCCGGTCCCTGTCTACCATCCCGTCTTCATGGACCAGGTCCTTCGTCTCCTGAGGTCTCAATGCGCATACTGTCACAGATTTCGCATGCGTCGCAGGGATATACATCGATACATTTGTCTGTTCAGGCTTCTGCAGTACGGATTACTTGCCGAGGCCAAACACATTGATCTGATCGGCGACAGCCTTGACAGTGTGTCTGAAGATGACGGCCTAGAGGGCGAACATTCCGAGACCGAAGATGCTCAAGGCGGTAAGACTACCGAGGATGTAGTCATACACAAACGGAACGCCTATGTCCGCCAGGTGCTCCAACATCACCAGATCAGCCTCGGCGAGATTCGCAAGGGCAAACACGAGGGTGCTTCTGAAATGCGAAGGGATCTTGTGAAGCAGTTTCTTCAGGACATGACCAAGTCGAGGATTTGCGCCAGCTGCGACGGAGTCTCGCCGACATATCGCAAAGATCGATTCGTCAAGATCTTTGAGAAACCCCTTTCGTCCAAAGACCAGGGCAAGATGGCTCAAGGCCGCTTCAAGCTGCGCGACGCCATGGCAATCCGCCAGAAACCCAAAACCGACGAGGGCTATCAATCGGATGAGGCAGTTCCCGATGCTGAGTTCCCATCGGAGGAGTCTTCCGGTGAAGAGAGCGTCGACGGAGATGACCTTGACGAGCAGGGCAACGTGGTGAAATTGCCAAAGACCAAGTCCAAGAAGTCCGAGGCGGCGCCGTCACAACGATATCTCAGCGCCCGGGAAGTCTTGGAGAGGTTAGACTTGTTGTTCGAGAAGGAGCAAGAGGTCCTCAGCCTCTTATACAATTCAAAACCAAGTCACAAGAGCACCAAGCAAATCAAAGCCGGCTTGTTTTTTGTGCAGACTCTCCTGGTCCCGCCAAATCGATTCCGGCCAGAAGCGCGAACTGGCGACTCACAAATCAACGAGGCACAGCAAAACAGCCTTTACAAGGCAATCTTGAAGGCCTCTACCAAACTCACCCAAATTTTCCGCGACTTGCAAAACCCTACTTCCCTGCTGTCGCAACGCCATGGGAAGGACACGACAGTTCTTCACGAGGCCTGGACTGAGCTACAAGATTGTGTCAACACCTTGATCGACAACACCAAGAGCCCCACGCAGGGTGCTGCGGCAAAGGCTCTCGAAGAAGGCATCAAGCAGAAGTTGGAGAAGAAGGAGGGTCTGTTCAGAAAAAACATGATGGGGAAGCGAGTAAACTACGCGGCTCGCAGTGTCATATCCCCAGACCCTAACATCGAAACCAACGCGATCGGCGTGCCGCCAGTCTTTGCGCGCAAGCTTACCTATCCAGAACCCGTCACAAGCCACAATTTCAGAGATATGCAGCAGGCCGTCATCAATGGGCCTGAAAAATGGCCTGGAGCGGCAGCCATTGAGAACGAGAATGGTCAGATCGTGAATTTGAGGAACAAGTCTCAGGAGGAGCGCGCTTCTCTTGCCAACCAGCTTCTCGCCCCAACAAGCAACAATTCTGGAAACATGCGCAACAAAAAGGTGCACCGTCACATCTCGAACGGAGACGTTGTCCTCATGAACCGTCAACCAACCCTCCACAAGCCCTCTATCATGGGACATAGGGTTCGAGTTCTGCCAGGCGAGAAGACCATCAGGATGCATTATGCCAACTGCAACACATACAACGCAGATTTTGATGGAGATGAAATGAACATGCACTTCCCCCAGAACGAGGTTGCAAGGACAGAGGCACTGCAGCTGGCTGACACGGATCATCAATACATATCTGGCACGCAGGGCAAGCCGCTCCGAGGTCTCATCCAGGATCACTTGTCCGTTTCAGTCGCTCTCTGCAACAAGGACACCTACCTGGACCGCAGTGCATACCACGAGCTCGTCTACAATGCTCTGCGTCCTGAGAGCGGCCACATTCTGAGGGAACGCATCGAGCTGGTGCCACCGGCGATCATAAAGCCCAAAGCCCGTTGGACCGGAAAACAAGTCATCACAACAGTTCTACGGAACATCAGGCCTCTTGATTGCGGTGACCTCTGGATGACGGGCAAGACTCAGGTTCCTGCACATGCATGGGGTGTTCACACCGAGGAGGGCCAGGTTCTATTCCGCGACGGCGAATTCATCTCGGGCATTCTCGACAAGGCGCAACTGGGCCCCAGCTCTGGTGGACTTGTACACGCCGTCCACGAGGTCTATGGGCCGGCCATCGCCGGCAAGCTTCTCAGTGCCATGGGCCGTCTGCTCACCAGGTATCTGAACATGCGTGCCTTCACTTGCGGCATGGACGACCTCAAGCTTACACCGGAGGGTGAGGCGGATCGAAGAAATCTTATTGACTCACGAGCACATCTTGTGGGACTCGAGGTGGCAGCCAAATATGTCAGCCTGGACCAGCACCAGCCGGCGAATGATGACCCAGAGCTCTTGCGACGACTTGAGGAGGTCATGCGAGACGATACAAAACAGGAAGGTCTCGATGGCTTGATGAATTCTGGAAGTAAGGATTTGTCGCAAGACATTACAAAGGCCTGCCTTCCCAAGGGCCTTGAGAAGCAATTCCCCAAGAATCAAATGCAGGCCATGACCATTTCAGGAGCGAAGGGTGGACAGGTGAACGCAAACCTTATTTCGTGCAATCTCGGCCAGCAAGTTCTGGAAGGCAGACGAGTGCCCCTGATGGTCAGCGGCAAGTCTCTCCCTTGCTTCAAGCCCTTTGAGACAGATATAAGGGCTGGCGGCTATATCGTCAACCGTTTCTTGACTGGCATCAGACCACAGGAGTACTATTTCCACCACATGGCTGGACGTGAGGGTTTGATCGACACAGCCGTCAAGACTTCGCGCTCAGGTTACCTGCAGCGATGTCTGATCAAAGGTATGGAGGGCCTCGAGATCGGGTACGACAACTCAGTTCGTGACGCGGATGGCACTCTTGTGCAGTTTCTGTACGGTGAAGATGGCCTGGATGTGACGAAGCAGAAATACCTCAAGGATTTTACCTTCATACTGCACAACATCAAGTCGGAGCTGGCACAGCTCAACATATCGGATCCTAGAACGCTCCCATTGTTTGAGCTTCGCGATGAGATCTTGAAACAGAACAAGTCCAACTTGAAGAAGGCCAAGGCAAACCCCAGGTTCTTTACTGGGGAGCCAGTTAGCTCCATGCTCAATCCGACGCGTTACGCTTATGCGACGTCGGAGAGGTTTTTTGACGCCATGTCTTCATATGTCAAGGAGAATCCGGATGCCCTCATCAAAGACAAGGACGAGAAACTCAGGACCTCTGGGCCTCAGTCTTCCTCACTGGTTCGTCTCAACCGCAAGGCTGCCGAGAAAGTTCTGTCGGCCAAGTACATGCGATCTTTGGTTCATCCCGGCGAGGCTGTTGGTATCGTGGCCGGTCAATCCGTCGGAGAACCGTCAACGCAGATGACACTCAACACGTTCCATCTTGCAGGCCATTCGGCCAAGAATGTTACTCTGGGTATTCCGCGTCTGCGAGAACTGCTCATGACGGCAAGCTCCAAAATTTCGACACCTTCCATGACGCTAATACTTAACGAGGAGATGTCGCCCGCAGATGGCGAAAGGTTTGCAAAGGCCATCAGCATGCTCCCACTTTCGCACGTCGTCGATAAGGCCACCGTTTTTGAGCGCGTCGGCACAAGTGTTAACCATAAGCTTGCCAAAATGTTTGACGTGCGCCTGCGGTTCTTCCCCTCGGCTGAATACATCAAGACCTACGCCATCACTACTTCCGATGTTCTCAACACGGTAGAGACCAAATTCATGAGTACCCTGCGCAGGCTTGTGGCCAAGGAGATTAAGACAAAGGGCTCCAAGGAAAGTGCCGCCACCCCGGTGATTGGCGAGAAGGTTGGCACGGTGGAGATGGCTGCGCCTAACGCGGGTGAGAACGGGCGTCAAGATGAGGATGACGATAGCGACGAGGATGAGGGAGATGCGACCGCAGATAAGCAAAAGGCCAACCGGAGCGAAGCTGTATCGTACGGGCCCAACGATGAAGAGGATGATGTGATCCAAAATCAACAAGAGCAGGAAGCCGAATTCGAGGATGAAGGTTTCGGTGGAAGCCCTCCGCCAGAGTCGCCCAAAAACGTGAGTGGCGACGATACCAAGATATACATGGAGCTCGACGATGTTGCACAGGCAAAGGCCAAAGACAGGGAGCTGCGGGTCCGCGATAAAAACCCAGAATGTACGAGGTTCCGATGTGACGAGATGTCTGGCGAGTGGTGCGAGATTACGCTCGAGTACGACATTGGGATCCCAAAGATTTTGATGCTAAGCCTGGTTCAAGATGCCGTCCGCAAAGCACTCGTGCAGCAAATACCAGGTATCAAATCTGGTACTTTTGTCGCTGGTGAAAAGGTAACGGATCCCTGGACGGGCCAGGTTAGCGATGTCTCGCTTGTACACACTGCCGGCTCCAACCTGCGTGCAATGCAGCAATACGGATCCTTCATCAACCCAAACCGCATATCCACCAACGATGTGGCAGCTGTGCTCGAAATCTACGGTGTCGAGGCTTGTCGCGCCAATATCATCCGTGAACTGCGTGCCGTCTTCGAGTCGCACGCCATCACAGTGGACAATCGCCACTTGAACCTGATTGCCGATCATATGACGCGCAGTGGCGGATTTACGCCCTTTAATCGGATGGGACTTAGCGGCAACGTAAGCCCTTTCACCAAGATGAGTTTCGAGACAACATTGGCGTTCCTGAAAGACGCCGTGCTGGACGGTGACTGGGATGACCTTTCGACGCCCAGTGGAAGGCTCGTAATGGGTAGACTGGGACACGTGGGTACGGGCGCGTTTGATGTCTTCACACAGGCACCTATGAGTCACTTTGATGCGGTTGCGGCCAGCTGAGTGGATGGATGCCCAAACGCATCGAGATCCCGGGGCTAGGTGAGGAGGATGGAACCTGTATGTATGTGGCTGTATGTCTGTCTGTTCGGTTTTTTTTCTTTTTTTTTAGAATGCTCGACGATAACTGCAATTTGCTTTCGTTTCTCCTTGCGGCTTGCATATTGGAAGCATTTGATAGTGCTGGCGTTTTGTATCAAACCTTGCATC
>JAVHJQ010004848.1:147-10631 GCA_031306095.1 Pyricularia sp. CD86 | reverse complement strand
TCCTTGAGCTCAGCTCAGCTTTAGAAACGACTCCTCTTCTACCAATCTTTTCAAGACAAAAAAATACCCATTGTTTGCTTCTTAGGGTATCTCGCTCGTCTCATTGAGCGTAACGAGAAAAAAAAAAAAGAAAAAGAAGTCAACTGAAACAGCAGGGATCGGAGCCGAGCCGTTACTGTTTAATCGTAAGGTGTGGACCAGCGGGCGTTCAGGGATTCCATTCGCTGCAGGGCACTAACGTGAGGGGCACTCAGTGGGTTGCGCCCCCAGAGCAACAGCGCGACCCGCAAAGGGAAAAAAAGGGCAAGGGTCCGAGCGCGTCATTTGTCCCGCGTGGGTTCTGAACTCGTTTGGACCACTCACAGGACGTTGCACCCGCGCAACCACAGTGGAGTGGACGTCCTTTGACTTTTCGGCGCGACGGCAATCAACACACACCATCCCGTCGTACTGTATTTTGGCTCTAATCCCTCCACACGACCCAGAATATTCTGGCGCCTGGTAGCCGATCGGCAAATCTCCCTTCACATTGCGATCGTAGGGACTGTCTGTAGTGACTTGGTTTGAGCAAATGCATCACCACGTCGCTCAACTTGCACAAGACTTCTGATGATGGAAGACGGGGAGTCGAGTGCTCCGCAGAAGCAGCACCAGCTCGAGCCCTCACGGACTTCGCCCAATCCTTCACCCCTGGTCCTGCGCGCTGTTGAAAACGACGGCACTCGAGAGTCTTATACTCCCACAGGTCCTCCACCCGAGTCGCTCAAGTTGGAAAACATACCACCATTGAAACCATCATCCCATTCGGCGCCCGACAGCTCCTTCGACAGCAGTATGGCTGACGGCCAAAGCATCCTGGACGACAGGCACTCTGACTCGCTCGCTGAACAAGCCGTCCGCGAACACTTACAAGACCTCGACTCCAGCTTCGTCCCGCCTATATCGCCAATACCCACGATAGTCGCCCGAGGTGCCGCAGCCGAGGACGACACCTTTGTCTTTGACTCTCCGAAAAAGTCTTCATCTACCAACGCTCGAGAGCCCAGTCCATCCTCTTCGAAACCGCAACCACAATCTGATGGAAACCCGAAATCGAGCCCACCTACGCCTGATCCGAGCAAGAATGCTTCAAAACAACCGACTGTTGAAGACGCTAGCCATGACGACTCGCTCTTGAACGTACAAAATGCGCTCGATGCAAGCACGACAAGCGCCACTACAGCCTCGCTCGAAGCCTTCTCGTCATCACCAACGGCTGCCGCTGCTGCACGAACGATATCGCGAGCTATATCCAGAGCCAGCAACGGGAAGAGCGAAGGAGCCAGCCGTGCGGACGACAGCTTTTCTACCGAAAACAGCGGTAGGTCGGATGGGTTACGGAACAATGACGACAATGGAGATCCTGGCGATTCGTCGGAACTGTCTGAGCGCCCTAAGGAAAAGCCATACTTTCTCGATGCTGGGAGCACACCGGGCAATGCACTTCGTTCCAGCAGGCCCAAATATCTTTGGAGCCGAAACGCTAGCCAAAGGTCTAGCGTCTCCTCGTCTGCAACCAACAATAGTTCTGTGGATGACCGCGATAGTGATGTGACGGTCGGCCTTGGCACTGACTATGCGCTTCAGTCTGGAGGAGCGTTGCCGGCTGCTGGGCCTTCCCGGGGATACAGCAACATGTCGAGAACGGTCAGCCTCGGGAGTATGGCCTCTGGTCTCGATGATGAGCCCGTAGGGCGTGTTATGGATCAACTTGAAACGCTTGACGAGCATGATGTCAACAGCTTTGGTCGTGATCCCATGCGAACCCCAAAGGCCAAGGGATCGCTCGCGCCAACAGACACAGTCATTGCCCGCCGCGTTATGAATGTCCACGTTCCCGAGTCGCTGGCGCGTGAGTACAAGAGTAAAGGCGGGCTGCAGACACCGAGGCGACAATCGGAAATGACATCAAGCGGTGTGACGCCCAAACGAACTCTGACTCTCAAGGAGCAGAGCAGTACCATCGAACGGCTGTCGAAAGAGAACTTTGACCTGAAACTCAAGGTCATGTTCCTCAACGATCGTTTGGACAAGCTTTCGGAAGAGGGTGTTAAGGAGATGATCTCGGAGAATGTAGAGTTGAAGACCGGACTGGCCGTCCTGCAGCGCGACAACAAGGTGCTGCGGCGGCGGGTCAAGGAGCTCGAGAAGCAGCTCAAGGAGGAGGACGACCGACCCAGCACTGCGAGGAGCGGTGCATCCAGCGAGCAGGCATCGGCGGCAGACCAAGAAGCGCAAGAGAGGGAAGAAGAGCTGGTGTACTTGCGCGAGCGCATTGAAGAGTACGAGACCGAGATCGACAGGTTACGAGACGAAAATCTGTCGACCGAGGCAGAGAAGAGGCGGATGGCTGAGCACGTGCGGACGCTGCAGAACGCAGGCGAGAAGCATGTGGGTGACAGCCTAGGGAGACAGGAGGAGGCCGACGTATGGAAGGACTTGTTTGAGCAGGAAACCGCCCGACGAGAGCAAGCGGACGAGGAGAATCGCAAGCTCAGGGACGAAGTTTTCCAGCTCAAGCAGCAAGTCACCACCAATGTCGTAGGTCATGGCACCTCCGGGTCTGGGAGGATGCATCACACCACCAATATCTACAACATTACCAAGGCCCATCGCGCCACATCGCCCAGCAGGCCCATGTCGGCGTTCTCTGGCGAGGCGGAGAGCTCCAACGGCCTTGTTAGCGTGGCTAGCACTCTTGTCGAGGAGCTGCGACGTGAAGGCGAGGCGTTGCGCCATGAGAACGCCGAGCTTCGGAGGGAGGTTGGTGCTCAGACTTCCATGTTGACTTCACGAAACCGCGAAAAGGAGCGACTTTATCAAGAGATTGAGGATCTCAAGCTAGCATCTCGTCGTGGCGGACCAGCACCATCAACTATCGACAGCCTGCTCGATCGATCTGCTTCACGCGCCGGAAGAGACAGGTCTGCGTCCAGAGTTAGTGTTGGGACGAGAGCCGTGTCTGGGATCGATGAAGCAGAACGAGAAGAGTTGGAGAACAAGATGGCCGAGCTTCGCGACAAGATCAACGAGTTGAAGCTTAACAATTCAGACCTGCAGACTGAACTCAACAGCTGCACAGAAGACTTTGAAGCCGCCGTCGAGGCTAAGCGGCAGGCTGAAGAAGTTGCCCTGGGGTTGCAGGATGACCTGGACACCGCAATGAACGACCTGGTGGTTTTGCAAACAGAACGAGACGAGGCTTTGCAGGAGAACGACGCTCTGCAGGCCGAGTTCGAGGCTTTACGAAAGGAGGCACAAGAGGAGCTCGACGCCCTCGATCAAGAGTTGGAAGTTAGAAACGACGAGCTCCAAAGGTTGCAGATCGAACTTTCCGACCGGACCGAGAACTTCAATGCCCTGCAGGACGAAATGCGCAAGCTGAGCGAAAGTTTGGTTGGTCTAGAGGATGAACAAGAGAAAAAGATGAAGATGATTGCCAGCCTGGAAGAACAGCTTGCCGAGGCCAACAAGGAATCGGAAGACCTTGAGGCCAAGCTTCTAGAGTCCAACGAAAAGGCACAGAGGCTCAGCGTGCAGCAAGAGTCTGGCCAGGATGAGATTGCCTTCCTGCGCGAGGAGCAGGAACAAGACAAGATTCGCATTGGGGACCTCGAGGCGCAGATCGCCACCGCTGAGCAGTCTCTGAAAGAGGCGCATGAACGTGTTAAGGAGCTCGATCAGCGTCTCGCCACGGAGCGCAGACAACGCGAACTCGTGGCGGCTGCCGAAAAGGAAGAAGTGCAGCAATTCGTCAACGAACTCAACAGGGAGGCATCGACGGCTAAGGACGAGACCAAGAGACTACGGAAGAGCCTCAACAACAGGGAGAGGGAGGCCACTGAATGGAAGGAGAGGCTCATGGAGCTGGAGAACAACTTGCGCGAGGCACTTGGAGACCTTAATGGGACTAGGTCTAGCCTACTTAAGGTACGTTTTCAAATCATCACATCAACGGTCTTTGCTAACAGATATAGTCCATTGCGAAACTCCAACGTGAGCTCGAGGAAACAGTACAGGAGCTCAGCACCACCAAGGCAGCTCTTGTCGACAAGGACCGCTTGCTCAAGCAACGCGACGCCCTCCTCGAATCGCACGGCCTCGAGGCCCGGAAGCTGGCCGACATGCTGGAAAAGGAGCGGCAGGCACACCGGGTATCCAAGCACCAGTTTGAGACGTTCCAAAAGACCCATCAGCATATCACACGTACAAATAGCAGTCAGGAACAGCGCATTTCGGAACTTGAGTCCACCAAAGCCCAGGACGGCCGCAAAATTGCACAGCTTGAGCGCACGCTCAAGGAGCAACTCAACGAGCGCAACAACTTGCTGCTCGTGCTCTGGACCCGCCTCTCAGCTCTGTGTGGGAGCGACTGGGCACATGACAACAGTCTCATCAACGGGCGGGCCTTGCCCAGTCTGGAGGCAGTGGCTACCATGCTTCCTGGGTTTAGCAAGAATCTCCTTGGTGCGGTCAAGACCATCGAGACGATGGTGGGTGGGTTCCAGAATCGTATCAAAGATGTAGAGAAGCAGATCTGGAAGGAATATCACTCACTCGAGACGACGCTAGAGCAGCGTACCAAAAAGCTCGACAAGCTGGAGGCGGCGGTGCGGAGCGGCATAGCGGCGGGTACCATTGGAATGTCGGTCTCGGAGCGGGAGATGCAATCTCGACTAATCAGGCTGGAAGATGCATACCGTCAACTCAAAGTAGAGAACACGACCTTGCGCACGGCCAGCGAGGTACGACAACGTGCGGCTAAGAGCAGCGACAGTGTCGAAGGCCACAGTCCGTCGCCCAGTATACCGACGGGCCCCAGAGGTGGGAGCCGAGACCGCGCCTTGCGTAACAGCAGCATGGCGCGGCGGCCGGTAACCGCGGGCGATGTTGCATTCGACAAGGACAGCAGCGGCAGGGAGGTGGCTCGGCCGGAAACGGCCCATGTATCGGACACAGACCCCAAGTGGATTCTTCGACTTAGGGAGATGGAGAATAAGCTCAAGACGGAGCGCGAGGGGCGAGTGCAGGACCGGAGCGCAGCTAGAGAGCGAATCCGCGAGCTTGAGGCGCATCAGCGCACGACAGACAGGGATTTGCAAAGGGCAAGAGAGAGGGAAAGGGGGAGACAGTGATTTTCTTTTGTCCATACCTTCATACCAATATCGGAGCGTTTCCTTTGTTGTTCACTTTTGGGCGTTGCATTACTGAGGATCGACAGCATGGAAGAAAAGCTGTTTTTGGCATTTTTACTTGTTTGAGATATGCTTAAGCCACCTACCTCGGGAAAAGGTAGGTAGGTTTGCGAGTTTGAGTTATTCAGCTTGTCGAGAAACGTATAGATGGTTGCTGGCTGGGCTTGGTTACTGGTACGAAATTACCATTGCCCTGTATCATTCCATTCATTGCCATCAATCGAATGGAACAAGGCTGCCACAAGCCTGTATTGTATTTTGTTATATAAATTAAACCCAATGGAATGTTTGTTAATAGTAGGTAATTTAGTAGGTATGGATTATTGTTTGTTTGTTTGTTTGTTGGTCAATCTCTGGGATGGTCCCGCCAGTCACCAGCACGCCAGGCCAGGCCAGGCCACGGAACGGCAGGGCCAACCCCTACTGTTGTAGCCAACAGCTACCGACCCCACCACCCCTCATCACTCACGTCAACTTCTTTACCCAAACCTCACCGATCTCATCGCCCTCGTCACCAACGCATACCCACTCGCCCATGCCATATTCTTTGGGTGCTCTTCGAAGACCTCTTCCGCCCCCGCCCACGATGAGATTACCCGGGCGATAGTTTTCGTCGGCCTGCATTCTCTTGATGACACTGCCGTGGATCCTCGCGTCTGCAGGCATGTCTCGGGTCTCGCCACGTGGCAGAGGCCATCGGATTGGCTGCCAACTGCCATCGGGCTGTAGATCCATGCGGCGAAAGGGAAGCCACTCCATCAAGCGCCACGACAACGTGGCCATGTGCGTGAGGCCACCATTGAAAGCAAGTGAGTCGTGGATCGGCGCGGTGTGGTGCTCGCCATGCCCGACCGCCGTTTCGGTGTCGGTCAGTGTAATGCTCGACTGGGGAATGCTGTTGACCCGGATGTTGGGTACACGTTGCGGTGGGCGCTGGCAGTTGGGCGCCGCGCAGCCCATCGACACAACCTTTTCCATGTCAAAGGACAGGCCGGCCCGCATCGCCTCGCGCACCATCCATGCCAGTGGGACGTGGCTAGCGTTGCCCTCGCCAGGCTTTACGCTCCACCCGCCGCCGACGTCGCCGTGACCGCCTGCAAACCACACCTCATCGATGTCCTGGTCCGTCTCGTCTTCGGAGTCGAAGCCGTCCTCGACGTCGGATGCGTCGGGTATGTCGGTGAAGTCGGCGTGGCGCATGGAAGGCGCTAGAGACCGCGAGCGACTCCGGCTTCTGATTCGGTATCGTTCGGGCTGTTCCATAGAAAGACCTGGCGACAAGTGACGCTCCTGTTCGTTCTTGTGTTCGTCATCCAGCTGCTTTGACACCCGGCGACCACGTGGTGGGTCCGCCTCGCCATCCAAGCTGCTCCTGGGGTCTGGGACATTTCGAAGCTTGTTGTGGTGGCAACGGTACTTGTCTCGCATGTGGTGCAGTTTCTGTTCGAGCCGGTTCTCCTTCTTGTCGCCATTTTCCTCACTCCTACTTTGGTAGATCAGGTCTTGGCGGAACTTGGCTCTCCTTTCGTCGATACTAACGGCGTGTCGAATAACCTTGGCCGAGGTCCGAGCCGTGTAGGGAAACTTGGAGCCGTGACGCTCCATCCAAGCCGTCTCAAAGCGTGGGACGCTGTTGACCGTGTCGAACAGACCCAGGAAGCGGATGCGGCGCACGGGCCGGGAGAAGGTTTCTCGGAATCCCTTGAGGAAGGTGTAAAGCTCGTCCACCTTGGCGCGGTCCTTATCCATGGCTTTCCGGACATTGCGCATGTTCTTTCTCAGCTTTGCTTTTTTCTTCTCGTCCGGCTCGGCGTCGATCTCAGCCTTTTGCTCCGTAAAAGTCTCTGCGTCGCCATGTTCGGCATCTCCACCCGCACCCCGACGGCACTGCCACTGGGCAAAAGCTCGCCAAGCAAACGCCACCATCTCCTCATTTCCGTGCGAAAGTAGTCCGACGTAGTCGAGCATCTCGGCAAGGAACCGGGCGATGTAGGCGCCACGCGAGAAGCCGAAGATGTAAATTTCATCACCGGGCGAGTAGAACCTCATCAGGAAGCGGTACCCGCCGACGACGTGCTGGTCAAACGATGACCCGATGGCGCTGTCCTTTGCCTTTTGCATGTTGGCCTTGAAGCGTGCCCTAAGTGATCCATGCGAAAGGTTGTTGGAGACGACATAAGTCCCAATACCAGCTGTTCATTTTTTTTTCTTGTCAGCTCAGCAAGGCAGTGCAGGGAACTTTGGAGCTCACGCTGGTAGTAATGGTCTGTGAAGTGTTAGTGCATCGTTTTTTTATTTTATTTTTGGTTTCTGTCAAGGTTTTCTAGATTTACTTACATTGATCTCTAGCCGTGCGGTCGAGCATCCTAAATATCTTGAGAATGTTGCTATCGCTTTCGTCGCCTCGAAACTTGTTTCCAGTGCCATCGAAGCATAACACCAGCTTGTGTGGTCGTGGACATGAGGAACGTGGATTCTGGGGTTGATGCGAATGCTCAGAAAACCTAGCCTCTGACGAGGTGTCTTTGGCGACCTGCTCCTTTGCGGATGAACCCGCTGCCTTGCTACCAACATCGGCAGCAAAGCTCGGTGCAAGATGCATAGTATCCATTGTGATGTTCTCTTCAATGTTCCCAAATGCCAAACCCTCTGGTTCGCAGAGATTGCTCTGCTTCTACAGTTTTGGCGGCGTTCGTCTTGTCTATGTCCATCCAACGACCTACGGTAGATGGTCCCAGCGTTCCCCAATCTGGCTAGGAATATGTAAGGTATACGGATGTCAATATATCCCCTGTCTCAGCCGCAAGGCAATGGCACGGCCCAACTACGGCGCAAACTGAATCACAGCGCCGTACATAGGTACTGGTGCAAGCCACATCGGTAATTGTCTTTGATTCGCCGATGCTCTCTACGCTAATTATGCTTCTACCGCCGCAAAACTGGCTTAATGCGGTGCCACGGCTTAATCCTGTTCTATATACACAAACAACTACCTTGCTACCTACGGAGTTCATTCCACCTCCAATCAGAAGTGGTGCATTACTAGTGGGTCATATGTCGCGTTTCCATATGCGTTTCCTCCAAAGGTCAGATAACCATTGACGTATGGGGTACTGGGAAACTTTTTGAGAATCTCAGCTGCCGACCCGAGAACCCACACTGTCTGCATCCCCATCATCATGTGTTGGAGGACATGGCAATGCATAACCCAAGCGCCAATGTCATCCTCGGTAACCCGTACGCGCCACGCTCGCCACCCGGCTGTATGATTTTGCTCACCCTTGGCCGCATAGCGGTATAGCATGGTGGTATCCCTAAGGGCCGGCACGAAACTGCCGTCTGCAAAATGCTGAGCATCCACGGCCGCGGCGTCATAGGTGTTGTTGCCGCAACCAAGGTCATAGATGTGGGTCCCGTGGGTGTGCATGGGATGGACGTCCCAACTTCCTAGCACCCCCGAGTTTCCCTGCCAGACGATATCTATTACTTCTCCCACGGCCGCTGGGAACGTTTGTGTGGTAGGGTCCCAACCGTCGTTGGCGAGTGCAGCATCTCTCGACGGAGAGATGCCGGTTGTGATGATGCCAATCAGAATGGGAGGCACGTTTTTCGCGGCTTGATTATCTTCTTGCCAGGAAAGGGAGTTTTGACTAGAGGGCACGTTAGTAGGCAGGGATTTAGCCGGGGGAAGAAGAAGAAGAAGAAGAAGAAGAAGAAGAAGAAGAAGAAGAAGAAGAAGAAGCGGTGAAGCCTTTTTTCTTTTTCTTTTCTTTTTCTTTTCTACTTACGCCCACTGTATTGAGCCATTGACGCTCCCGTTGACCACATTTCCGTCGACTACCACCTGCTTGACATTGAGGTATATGGTCCGTGTCACCTCGGAAAGCTTTGGAAATTTTTGACGAACACTATCCTGGAAAGGCTGCAGCGTATACTCCATCCAAGTGCTGGGGTTATCGGGAATAGTAGCAATGCGGTTGGACGGCAGGGTGGCGGGTAGAGTTGCTTCTGCTTGATCTGGCATCTCATATTGCAGCAGTGCCCACCCCGTCACGTTGGTTGGCCGCCCCCTCGTTTCATACTGGATCCAAAAGTTGGTCTTGTTGGCGCTGGCAACATCCTTTGCCGCCTTTGTTTTCAAAAGAACGCTGTACCGCTGGCCCGACCCGACCTGGAGTCTGTCCGTACTGGCCGCTTTCGTATAAGATCCGTCGGCCTCGATGATGGTCAGATCGTGGTGGTCTTCAAACGCCATAACGACCAGAGACATGGCCGTGCCGCCGATGAACCTCATGCGGTACGTCTTGTCGGGCTTTACTTTGATCAGGGCAGGCTTGCAAGAATCGTGAGCGGCTTCGGAGAAGGACTTGTTGCCGGAGCGCCCGCCAAAAAGAATGGCCTCGGGCTCACCCGACCACCTGAAGGGCTTTGCATGGAGATCATCGAGAATTTCACGGTCTGTCTTGGGATAGTGCTCGCCCAGGGGGACGATTATCTCGTCGTCATAGTCGAAGGGGGGCTTGACGCAATCCTGGACGATCAATGCGCCGTGTGCGGTGACGGCCTGAAATTCGACGTGGCTGTGGTAAAAGTAAGTACCGGCGCTGCCAACATCTGGTCGGATCTCGTAGTCGAAAAAGTTGTTTGGCGCGATGGGCCACTGGCTGACCAACGGGGTGCCGTCGGAGAAGGGAGCGGTTCGCTGAGAGAGTCCGTGCCAGTGCACCGTGACGTTTTGATCCTTGACTTGGTTGTAAACCCGTACCCACGTCGTCTGATTCTCGCGGAACGTCAGTGACGGACCTGGGGAGGTGCCGTTGAAGACGACGGAATATCGTGTCTGGCAGTTGATGGTGATGTTTTGCGCCGTCGCCACCAGCACGTAATCGGGCGTGAAGGACGTGTCGTGGACCCTGAGTTCGTCGGCGAAGCAGACGCCGAGAAGCAGCAGTAGCCAGGTAAGCAATATGCTAGGCATTTGGGATCGCATCATTACTATTTTTTTTTTTTCCTGACTACGCTTGGCCTTGGGAACAGGTAGTTGGCGGATTCAACACAGCCGGAGCGGCGGGCTGGTAGGATGATTAAATCATGTTTTTGTTCTACTGCGCACTAACTCCACGACAACGACGTTTTTTTGTTGTTGTTGTCGTTGTCATGCTCCCGATCGACCCGATCCCCGTATTTCGGGGTGGGCATCTGGGTTTTTCTGGGATTGCCTTTCCAGCTGGCCATTTTCAACAGGCTTCA
>JAVHJQ010004845.1:7444-19196 GCA_031306095.1 Pyricularia sp. CD86 | reverse complement strand
GCCTTGGGGGTATCAGCTGGTATCAACATTTTTTTTATTTTTTTATTTTTTTACGTTGTAGTCAAAGTCCAATGCTTCTATCAAGAAAAGTCCAGCCCAGATTCAAGGGGCTGCTGGTGCAGCCGTGGTACAAAAAGAAGAGAGGGGGGGAAAAAAAGCCAAATTTGGTAACAAGAGCCACCTGCCTCATTCGTCCCCTGTGAAACAAGCAAACACTACAAGGCTTGACTCGACCCAGTCGTGGAGTATGCTTGGTCCGAGACGTATAAGTCTTGGCCTCTGGTGACCCTAACGAATAAGAAGAGGGGAAAAAAAAGGAATCAAGAAGTTCCAGATTAAGAATCAGAGAGGAAATTGTCGTCATGCATTCATTTGGTGGTTTGGTGCGATTGAAGAAGAGAGCTAAGAAGCCAACAGCAGAAGAAGGGAAGGAAAAAAAAAGCCGAACAGTTCTGCCCTGATAGCAATGTCAGATACACGGCAGTTAATAGACTACGACAAACGAGTATGCCAATGTATGTTCCTCGTCCCTTTGTTGGTCATTTTCGTAAACTTCATACCAGTCACCTGCAATGAATCAATGGGAGGCGGTGCATGGAACATATTTCAGCCAAGACAGGTTCAGTAGCACAGTACCACGTAGAAAAAAAAAAGATGAATACCACCCGTTCAAGAATAACCGAACTACTGTACCTACCTATGTGACTGGTGATGATCTTCAGGGGAATCAGATGTCAAGATCGGATGTCCAAGACGCCGTGGCTGTGACCACCTGGACGGTTGGTACCGTGATTGCCTGCTACCCAGATGTCATACTGACTTTTGATCCCGCTACTAAGAAAAAAAAACATGTCTCGTAAAGCAAAACTGCCTTTTTTTCTCTTTCCTTTATGGGACCAAATACCGTACAGTGGCTTGGTTCGCTTTCGGTATTGGGCGGCATCAGATCAGACGAAAAAGTACCAAAACTGCCTTGACGTTATCACTCTCTTCGACTTGCCTCGCTAGCTGAATATGATGCATGCAGTATGCAGCATGCGACATGCAGGCGATCTGACAGTTGAGCGTGGCGGCGATCGGATGGTTCGCATCCGGACTGCTTATGGCGTCACTAGGGCCCGAGGACACAGTGTGGTACAAATACCCAACGCAGGCTTCTGATTAGACTAGAAATGTCCTCGTACAATATCAGGCGATGAGGTAGTTGTGAGCAAACCAACCCTCGTGGGCGAGAACAATCGGTCCGAAATTTTGTATCGGTTCCTGTCAATATACCCTATATGCCAGCCAGACATTACGATCGTCTAATCACATTTTGTCCAGTCTCTTTGTTTTTTTTTTCTCTTTTACTCTATTTTTTTTCGTTACTTTCCATTTACTTGTGAGCTATTTTCGGCTTGGTCAGTCTCAACAACAGCACTCAAGGAGGCCTTCGTGAAGTGTACGTACCAATACCCTCAACCGGCACCGGCTCAACATTGGCCACCTCGGCGGCCACTGGTGGACCGCTCTTCTCATCTCGCATGAATGGGAACGCCAAAACCTCCCTGATCGTAGCGTTGTTGGTCAAGAACATGCACAGCCGGTCGATACCCAGACCCCATCCGGCAGTCGGAGGGAGACCGTACTCCAGTGACCTCAAGAAGTTCTCGTCGATCATCTGGGCCTCATCATCACCTTGGGCCTTTTGACGTGCTTGCTATGGGGTTGTCAGCATATCGCATTGACTGCATGTGTGAGGAAGTACTAGCTTACCTCTTCAAAGCGCAACCTCTGGTCAAACGGATTGTTCAACTGCAAATCAAAACAAGCCAGTCAGTAATTGTTTTTGCAAGCCTCTCATCACCATCTCGGTGATGCATTATCTTGATTTCTAGACAAGACGTACCTCAGTGTACGCGTTGCAAATCTCCTTCTTGCAGACGAAACCCTCGAAACGCTCAGAGATACCCTTCTCTGTGCGGTGGTACTTGGCGAGTGGGGACATCAATTGCGGGTGCTCCATCAGGAAGGTCGGGTTGATGCAAGTCTCCTCCAGGTACTCGCCAATGAGCTTGTCGAGCATGCGAGCGTTGGTCAATGGCGGCGTGCACTCAATGTTCTTCTCCTTGAGCAGGTCGCGGAGGAATTGGTTTGTCTCATCGGTATGCAGCTCGCTGTAAGGAGGGAACTTCTTGCCCGTGAGCCTCTCGAGCTCGGGCATGATCTTGACGCGCTTCCATGGCCTTGCCCAGTTAACCTCGTACGTCTCACCCGACTGCGTGGTGAACTTGGTCTCGTAGCCGCCAGTCAGGTGCTTGACCAGTCCGGAGACCAGCTCCTCGGTGTAGTCCATCACATCGTACATGTCGTAGTAAGCCGCATACGCCTCGATAGTGGTGAACTCGGGATTGTGGGTCAAATCGCAGCCCTCATTACGGAAGTTCTTGCCAATCTCAAAGACCCTGTTGTAACCACCGACCACAAGCATCTTGAGATACAGCTCTGGTGCGATACGCATAAACATGTCGAGATCATACTCGTTGTGGTGCGTAACGAAGGGAAGCGCTGTTGCGCCACCTGCGATGGAAGTCATCATGGGAGTCTCCACCTCGATGAACCGCCTCTCGTGGAAGAAATCGCGAATGTACTTGACAATTCTGCTACGCTGCCACAGAACCTCGCGAGACTTGTCGTTGAACATGAAGTCGAGGTAGCGCATTCGGAACCTCTTCTCGCCGTCCGTGAAGCCGGCACGCTCGCCAGGAAGCAGGTGCAACGAGGGGGACAGCTGAACAACCTCAGTCGCGAACAGGGACAGCTCGCCCTCCTCGCCCCTCTCGATTTTGGCCTTGGGTGCGGTTCTGCCAGGGTATCCGACAATACCAATGACATCTCCCCTTCCGAGGTGCTCATGCTGCTGCTCGAATGTCGGGCCACCCTCCTTGACGTACTGAGCCTGGCACATGATCTGCATCTTGGAGCCGGTCGTCGTCGTGTCGGAACCAGTCTTGATGTCATAGAAGATCAGCTTGTTTCCGGAGCTACGCTTGGTGAAGATGCGGCCGGCGATCCTGATCTCCCTGGTCTTGTCGACGTCGCCAGACTTGAGGTGCTTGAAGTCCTGTTCAAACTGGGAAGCATCATAGTCGACCAGGAACTTGTGCGGGTACGGGTTGGGACCCGAGGGGTTCTCGAGCATGCCATTGACCTCACGGCTTCGAATCTCAAAGTATTGGTTGGGGTTGAGTTCCTGCTCGTCAGGCTTGGCTGCCTTCTTCGCGACGGCGGGCTTGGGAGGGGCAGCTGCGGCCTTCTTGGCCTTCTCGTCGGCCTTCTGACGGGCCTTTTGCCGGCGCTTGAGCTCCGTCTTGGAGACCTGAGCAAAGGGGGAGCGAGCTGTGTTAGTGGTGTCTCATGTGCAAGACTTGATCATACAATGGGGTATCGTCCAAGGCGCATACCTTCTCGCCGGTGACCTCGTCCAAGATGAGGTTGGCCACCTGCTCGGTGGGAGGCTCTGAGGCTGCAGAGTCCGCCATGTTCTGTGAGAATCAGTGGCTGAGATTGCGAGATTGAATCCGATTGTGAGACCAAAAATTTATAGTCCTCAAGTTTTACAGACAAAGTATCGAGGCGCAAGCAACCGTGACTCTGGGTGTTGTCGAAAATTATTTTTTTTGTAGCCTAAGCCTTGAGACGGCGCGGGGTACAAACAAACCCAAAGTGTGTCATAGGTAGGTACGTACCTGCCCACTACAGAGATCGACTCATTTACATTTGATGCGGTGGGGGTGGTTCAGCACGCCAGGAACGTATTGGTGTTGTGGCTGGCCACTTTTGCAAAGCCACAATTACCCCTTTCCTAGATTGGTTGCAGGAGCGATTGATAGTGGTTTCCATACCTTAGCACCTCAGGTACCTCACCTTAGGTAGTGAGGTACTTATGCAACATCTGATTTCAATGTCGACGGGATTTGTTTTGACCTCACAGTTTAAAGATACCATAGAAACTACCCGGACATGAGCTGAGTGATCCCTCTGGGCGGATTCTTTCGGGGTCCTCTGCAGCACCCAGATGAGCAAGTCAAGTCGCCTACCTTACCTAACTGGTTAGGTCGGTAAGCATCCATGTTGCATTCGCGTGGTTATTGGGCAAGGGTCCGATTGCGATATCAATCCTCCGCCTGCCGATCATACACGCTTGGCCTAGGAGAATTATTGATCAATATCAATATTCCGAGAATCACTTTGGGAAACCTCTTAATTAGTGCAAAATCCAACAAAGGAGATTTGTATTTTGGCTGCGTTGGCGCGAATCCTCTATATCTGGCTCTCCCGTCTATATACAAGCCTCCTCAATCCTCTCAGTTAAAATATATATGATCAGAACTAGTCTCAAAGAAGAAGATGAAAAAAAAGAATTATCAGGCAAAATTCCGAGTCGCGCGTGCGGATGTCGGAATCGGGTATTTTGGAGTTCGAAAGAATTTACAAATGAGTACAGTTATTAAAAAAGGTAAAAAGATGATGGTATGAAGTCAGTCTTGCCTGAAGAAAACAAAAAAAAGTCGGCAAGTCTGATTAGTCCATATACATTGGATCACCACTCATGTCTGGAACGGGGATTCCCAGCTCCGCCTGCGTCGTGAACGGAGACATCGCGTTGGCGTTGGCTTCCTGGTTTCGCGGCACCGCCGGGATGAAGTTTGTCGCTGAGCGGTTGCTCAGCTGGGAGCCTCTCGCCCGGCTGTTGCTCGGTGCAGCATGGCTAACGCTCCGAGCGTACGGACTACCTGCAGCACCCCTCTGCGCTGGGCCTCGGGTACGTGGAACTTCGAGCTTCGTGGCATCCGACTCATGGCTTGATTCTTGCGGATTCGCAGCAAGTGGCATGGTTTGTAGCGGTCGGCTGGCCGGCGTGTTCATTGCTGCGTATCCGTCATCGTCGTCCTCCATTTCGGCATCGGCATCGGCGTCCAGATCGCTGCCTGCATCGTCTGTAGAGGTCATTGATGTTGTGACAGGTACCGAGGAAGTTTGTGATACGACAGTGGTTTGAGGTCCTCTGGGCTGGTTTGGAGTTACTGTGGTGCTGAGGTTGCGACCTTTCGGTGCTTGCTGTAGAGTAGGAACTACTGGATTGTGATGCTGTTGTGTTGGTGTTCCAAGCGGCGAGGGCGGCGGGGGCTGTTGTTGCGGCTGCTGCTGTTGTTGTTGTTGTTGTTGCGGTTTTGGCTGTTGTGTTTGCGCAGTATGTGTAGTGTCAGGGGCTGATGTCACAGACTGCGATTGAGAAGCTTGTGATCCTCCTGTGACCAAAGCCGGGGACAGTGGACTAGGCCCAGCGTCGAGAGCCTTTTGCGAACTTAGACTGTTGTTGGCTGCGCGCGCATTAACAATGACAGTTTTCCACTTCTCGATTGACTTCGCAACTACCGTGCTCAGATCTGACCGGCCGTCATCTACTTTCAAAGCAACACCCACGCGGCCGTGATTGACACGCTGCTCCTCCAAGTACTCAATCATGGCCTCCTTCATGGGAATCGTGGTTGGCGATACGATCCTTGAGTCCCGCGCGTGCTGCAGGCGGCCTAACTGCTCCAGTTGGGTCTTGAGCTTTGCATTCTCCTGCTTCAACATCTGCTGGGCCTCCTTAAGCTTCTCCAGCTCGGTTTGCCTGCGCCCAACACTCCTGGCCAGCTCGAGCACCCATAGTTCCGACCGGCGCTGCTGGTCCAGAGTCGTCCAGACGCTGTACGCAGACTGAAGATGTTCGGTGACCTGCTCCTCCAGGGACTCCACCGCCTTCTCTGCTCTCTTGGCAGCTTCCTTGGGATCGGGCTGAGAAAGCTTGAGTTGCGCAGGGTAGCCGAGATCTTCTTCTGCAGCTGTCGCGGCGGCGATGCATTTGGTTTTGTACTTCAGAAACTCGTCGCGAAAATAGGTAGTGAGTGCCTCAAACTGCCTTTGACCTGGCGGAGATATGGACCAAGAAGTCGCAGTGGGATGCTGAGTTGACGAGAACAAGGTCGGTGGTTGCTTCAAGCATTGAAGCGTAAGCGCCGGGAAGTCCAGAGATAGTGGGTCGAAATCGAAAGGCATCGAGTTGATGTCGACATTTGTCCTGCCAGAAAGTGTTAGTATTAGTTAGCAGGCCTAGACCTGGATACATAAAGCTGGAAAGTGGCCAAAGTGCCACCCACTATCCATGGCATGGATGGGTCGACCTACTTAGCGGCCCTCCATGAGCCGATGATCTCCCTTAGCGCTAGCTCGGCAGCTTTAGACGTATCTATAGCGTCCTGGAACTTCTGCTTCATTTCAAACTGTGCCTTGACCATCTGCCTGCTCATCGCGCGTGTTGGCACCGATCTCTTTGCCGAGTCAGAAGCGGCATCATTACTGGCGGCGGTGCCTTCCCACCGAGGGCCAGATAGACTCAAACTGGTTACGGATCCGTGGGCCGACCTTGGAAGTACTGGCGACCTCGTGGAGGATTCTGCATCGGAGCCCGGGCTCTTCCTAGTGGTGGTTGGCGTTCCGACTGGGGTCGAAGTCTCCCGGCGCGCCAGCGAGTTGCGCGGATGTCTCCGGGTGATTCCTCCTCGGATCTTGCGAATCTCCTCAACATCATGTATCCCATCTGGTGGTTTCGGATTCTTTTCCTTGACATACAAGTCCAGGTGTCTGCCGAGCGAAGAGGATGTAAAGGCCTGGCCGCAGAAAGGACAATTCTTGTCCTTGGCTGCCTTCAAGGTCGACTGTTGCTCTGCAGTATCGGTCATGGCCGCACACTCTCCTGTGATCAGGTCCCACGCGGCGGCATACGGGAGACAAAACTGGTTGCAAAGCTCGGAAAAATTGTGCGCCGCCCAGATGAAAAGAACTAACAGTACTGCAGACGCCTTGCGCTTGCAGGCATCAAGATATCCGCGGTTCTCCCCAAATTCAGCTTTTGTGAGATGCCGATGTAGCGTTGCTTGCCTTAATTCTCTCGGAAAGAACAAGGCAGATCGACAAGAGCTATCATCAGGGTTATGAAAGGGTCCCGTCGGTCGAGCACAAAGAAGACTGGTTTCTCTTTTAATGTACTGTCCGGGAAGAAAAAGAACCAGGCGTATCAACAATTATTTCTCCTTCACCTTCCCCGGTATTCTTGAGCACGTCCTTCGGGGCGCGACAGGGAAGGTGTACCTTAAATAGGCTGCAGGCCGGGGTCAGAAGCAAAGACCGGGGCCAGCAAGGGAACACTCGCGCTAAAGAAGTTAGAGGGCCAAGGTGGTGTAGATGAAGTTGATAGGGATTCTGAAGCCTATTGTTGCTGGATATATGAAAGCAGCGTGCTTCGGGTTATAGCAGCAGTTTGTCAACAGAGAAAGCCAGCCAATGGATGAATGATGATATTTTTACATTGTATTTACTTTTTTTTTTATTGTTTCTGCTTCTGCTATTCTTTCTTATTTCCCATACTTTGTACACAATCTAGCTTCTTGATGCAAGGGGGAAAAGAATGCAGCCGCCCTAAAGAAAAAGCTGGTGTCATCGGGCGAAAATGGGTGGATGGATACTACAGAAGGTCATAATAATTCTGTACTTGGTAGACTACCAGACTTACAAGGACGTCAATCCCTGTTTGGGGCCCTGAGCAGCTAGGGTTGGTGTTGCAAATGTCACCTCTGACAAGCGCGGTTTAATTATGACCACGACGTATTTTAATAAGCTATCCAGCATTGGTGCTGTTCTGGTTCGCGCGCCATGTCGTTTTGGTGGCCGACGCCGCGTCCTTCAGCCAATGGGCGGACTTGCGCGGTGGTGTGTTCCGTCATCCACTTGGCTGCTGATCGAGAGTGGACGTTGTTGCGGGCCCAACGACCCTCCCCAACGACAGGGGATAAAGTACCTACTCTCATAGTAGAGGTGGTGGGTCAGGGAGCTGTCAAAATGGACCTTTCCCGGCTTGCCGTGGCTAATAAATCCTGCGCGAGTCACTGGTTGCCAGGCCGATCTTCTTTGGGAAGCACTGGGAAGCAGGGTCCCAGAGTGCAGATAACAGCCACTTGGTGGCACGCCTCTGCTTTCGGATGAGATTCCTACAGTAAGTTCCACGCCGAGTGAGATGCAATAAAAATTAAGCGGATGCACCTCTGTCAGCTCGTGATGCGAAATTTCACCGTTGGAACTTATCCACACCTTGTGGTTTGCTGGTGCAAGCGCGACTTTTTCCGAGGGGGCTAGTGCCGTCCGCGTCACCTACTGGTTCGCCAACAAGGTCTCGAGATTGGAACTTTTTTTTGGGTTCACAAAAACCAGTACGGCACACAGCAACAAAACAAACCCCCAATCGACGGTCCATCCACCCATCCATCCATACAAGATGCTTGTTCGACTTTGACTGACTTGACCTGCGAATGACGGGAAATTTGCCGAGACTGCCTAGTGACCTACTAGGTAGGTCGATAGATGAGATGGGTGGTAGCGATTCGGGCCCAGACTTTGATTGTTGAGTGATGGATGTCTGTTGCGTCTCGCGTCTCCTACACACACAAGTGATCCATCTTAGCATTTGATTCCTGATGAGCGAAGTGAAGCAAAGAGCCGACCCATAATGGATGGGCCAAGGGGGAGAAGAGAAAAAAAAATCATAAACGGAACTCGAGTAATGCATGGCCGGCGAGATGGACCGGGCTTGTGTAAAACGGGCACAGCACGCACCGGTGTGCCCAGGCACGCCTGGTGGATGAACCGGATCCCGATCGCCGTGATTTTGTGCATAATAAGTGACAAGTGACAATGACTTGCTTCTTTCTGGACTTGGCGTTGCACTAGGTACCTGGGGTTCCGCTGTAGAACGGCCACAAGAGTGCTTGATCATCTAGGGGAGCTGGTCGGAGAGCAAAGGCGATCCCCTTAAAAGAAGTAAGGCGGCTCCACGGTATAAAAGAGGCAGGTCGCGCGGCATGGGATCGTGGAGTTGTGAACCGATTTGTACCGTATAACAGGCACGATTATATGCTGTTCTCCACGTATAACATGCACACCATAGTCATAATGAACTCGGTTTAGAATAGTACCGTACCGTACAAGAATGGTCAGAGAGAAGGGAGCCATGGTTTGCACAGACTTCTCCAGAGTGTTGGCGTTCATACCAGATCCAAGGGATGGGATTTTCAGTCAGCACCTACTTTGTGTGCACAAATATTGACTTTGTGCTTTTCTTTATTTTATTTGCAGTTTGCATACTGCGACACACATAAACATGGTCTAGGCTTCCGAACGTGTGGGAACGGACTCGCTTGTTCGCCCGAGTTACGTTGGGGCCCGCAAACCGTCGGCCGAAATTGTGCCGTCCGTATCTATGTCTCTGCCAAGAATGATGTCGGAAGATAGCCCGGGTAAGTAGTCAGTCAGTCAGTCATTCATACTTGAATTGACCTGCGTGCCACTGCAAAATTGCAAAGTTGGTGGTGGTGGGTTTTTCTTCATGTTTGCCAGCGCTCACTGTGAACATAGCCGGTTGGAATTGAAAGCTTGGTAATGTAATGTACTTCACTGAATGTTACTTTCGGATAAAGAGCCAAATGAATCAGGTTAACAGTCAAATCAAATTAAACCAAATAAAATCAGGCGATAGGTACTATGAACAGTGAGTGACTGAACCTTGAGCTGTGCAAAATTGCCATCGTCGCTGTACAGAGTTGCTGCTACGTAATTCGAAACTTTGTACGGCGTGGGCGTGACTTTGAGAGTGGACCCCATCCCACCTTCCTTGACAAAAACCACAGACCACAACTTCCAGTGGCTTGTGGCGCCTCACTGATGTGGCTCAAGCTTGCTGGAAAAAGCGAGCTCGGATGGCACGACCGACTTTGCAGCTCTCCAGCTCCCTACCTTACATAATCACTTACCTACCAACCCACTTTTCCAGCGCGTCGCCGTCGCGATCCGTTCCTGCGACTAAAGCTAGGTATTCGAGATATCGATTGGCGCAATCGCAAAGCTCATCAGGCCTCGCACAAGTCAAGCTGAACCCAAACAATCACCTCAATTCAAACGCCCACCAAAATGCCGCCCGGTGAGTAGTTTCTTCTGCGCGCTTTAGCCATCCGTTGCTACTTTTACACGCATCTACCTCAACATCTCAGTTCCCGTCGCGCCCCGCCGCACACCTCGTTTATGCGCATTCCAGTTATACGCTTCCGAGCAGCAATACAGTCCTTCGGCAACAACACTGTCCCTTTTATATATAAACGTAAAAACCCACCAGGCTAATATTCGTCATTCCTCGCACACCCAGCAATAAGTGACGACGACATGTCCGACGGCAGCAACGAGCTTGACGTCGTGCCCAGGCGCGACAAGAAGGCCGCGCAGTTCGATGACGAAGAAGACGAGGATGAATTTAAGGGGGTTACCAATGGCACCGCGGCAGAAGAGGATGAGGAAGCGGAGGAGGAAGGGGACGAAGAGGAATATGTGGTAGAGAAGATCTTGTCGCACAGGATCGACGAAAACGACGTGAGGAATATCCGCCCCTGGGTCTGGTAGATGTTTGATCTCAGGCGCTGATCAAAACCTTCCATGCACACAGGGCAAATTGCGGTTCGAAGTGAAGTGGGAAGGTTTCGAGAAGAAAGCGGACAGGACATGGGAGCCGTTGGAGAACCTGCAGGGCTCGGCCGATGAGATACTCGATGAATACCTGCAGGAGCATGGCACCATTGCAGAACTCTACGAAAGCTTTAGCAAGGCCACAAAGACCAAGAAGCGTGGCAGGCCATCGACTGGTGCCACTCCGGCCTCAACCAAGAAGACACGCAAGAACGGCGATCATCCTTTGGACTCGGAGCCACCAGAGAGCCGGAAGGCTGTGGCATGGAAGCCGCCGAGTGGCAGTTGGGAGGACCAGATCGATACGGTAGACATGACACGGAATGACAAAGGCGAGCTGATAGTGTGGCTTGGTTGGAAGAATGGCGAAAAGTCTCAACACAAGGCGCAACAGGCTTATACTCGGGCACCGCAGAAGGTGAGTTTCAATGCCGGCCAAACAGGTTCTCATGGACGTGTGGATATTTCTGTGGTCTTTCAAACTACTAATGCTTTTCGCATTCACAGATGCTCAAATTTTATGAATCCAAGATCAACTTTACAAGTTCGTAGAACTTGCAATTCTTTCGCATCTGGTAAAAAGGTCAAATTTTCCACAGTTATATCGGAACCTTTTTTTTTACGGTGACTTTTTTCTTAGTTTGGGGCAGGGCGTTAAGGGAATTCACTGCTATCATTCGAACATGACTTCTATTTGAAAGTGAATTGAGTTATGGGGACTCTTGTTACTTTCTTCTTGTTTCTCCCTTCCAGACAACCAACCCTACTATTATTGTTGATGAGTAAGGTAGCAGCTGATGGTTCACGCATCTACTTTACTTCTGAGTTATCGGTATATGACGCTTTTATCTGAACCCATCTGATAATAAGCCAAACCAAGAATCAGTATTGGATAACATACTTAGTTAGACAGAAGTTTAGTACCCGCGACGAACTCTCCACCTGGAATCGTACGGGGCCCAGACTTTCATGGTACGTCACGCCCGGACTGGAAGCTTGGAATCATTAATAACCCAAGCGGAGTCGCGCCGACTTTCAAACAACCCCTTGAACAAAAGAGGCTGGTTAAAGTGGCCCACTTTTGTCGTATTGGCCAATCATTACGCGTACCTGGTTCCCCGTTCGCACCCTTGTTCGGGGTGGTTGGCTGGCCAGCCTTCCG